>MU160249.1:76273-91403 GCA_015888305.1 Antheraea pernyi
TAAATATAATGTAAATCTTAATAATAATATTTTAAGTTTTTGTTTCGTTAGTTCCTTATACAGTGTAAGTGAGCACTGAGGTAGTTCTATGGTGGGTTAAGGTTCCAAATGTGTTGCCGATGACAAACCTCATTTGGCACGCTTTTTGTATTTATATATTACTGTACACGCTACATGTTACTTTTAGTGGCGTGCGCGTCGTACTTACAATTGTCTTTAAAGAGTGTTTCTGTAATTGTACATAGTCTCACAAATCTATAATTCTTTAATGCGATTTTAAAAAACGCGTGCGGAGCTGCGGGTACAGCTAGTATGAAATATAAATATTGTAATTTACACTATTATTTTAAACATTCAACAGAGAACACAGCTATTTTATTGTTTTGAGTTTTCACTTCTGACGGCAGTCCTTAAGACTGCTTCGACTTTTATTAACAATAATCAATGTAATTATAATTGACATTCATGTTTTGTAAGCCAGCACTGATTCACCAATTGTTTGAAGCACAAGCTTAGAAAAACGCACCAAATTTATATACTTTTAAATGTGAATAATTTTAGATTTATATATAACACAGGTCAACAAAAAAAATATTTTCTTTTGGGTTTCTGTTCTCTTGATTAAATTCTGATTCTAGACATTGAAGAACACTTTAATATTCATATTTAGCTCATAAAGTTTGCTTTAGTCTGATTTACGACGATAAGTATGATTTAATTTATTTCATAAACAAAAGATTACTACTACATCTGAACGATTTTAAAGACAACATGGGGGCCTACTCCGAGGAACAAGGAGAACGTTTTCACCAAGATGTGATGGACTTTGAACGGCCATTTCTGTCATCTGGTTCATCTGATTCATCTCTGTCATCTGATTCATCTCATTCTTTTCATTCATCTAGCTTATCTGATTTATCTAATTCTTCCCCTTCATTTCTGTCATCTGGTTCATCTGATTCATCTCTGTCATCTGATTCATCTCATTCCTTTCATCCAACGTATTCATATCTGTCATCTGATTAATCACTTTCATCTCCGTCATCAGATTCATCTTATTCCTTTCGTCCAACGCATTCATATCTGTCATCTGATTCATCTCTTTCATCTCTGTCATCTCATTCCTTTCATCCAACGCATTCATATCGTAATCTGATTCATCTCTTTCATCTCCGTCATTTAATTCATCTCATTCCTTTCATCCAACGCATTCATATATGTCATCTTATTCATCTCTTTCATCTCCGTCATCTGATTCATCTCATTTCTTTCACCCAACGCATTCATATTGTTATCTGATTCATCTCTTTCATCTCCGTCATCTAATTCATCTCATTCCTTTCATCCAACGCATTCATATCTGTCATCTGATTTATCACATTCATATTTGCCATCTGATCTCTGTCATCTAGTTTGTCTATTTCTTGTCAATTTTCTCATTCATCTCTGTCATCTGACTCATCTCTCTCATCTGCGTTACCTAATTCATCTCACTCATTTTATTTTATTCTGACATCTGATTCATCTCATTCTTATCATTCATCTCTGTCATCTGATTCATCTCATTCTTTTCATTCATCTAGCTTATCTGATTTATCTAATTCTTCCCCTTCATTTCTGTCATCTGGTTCATCTGATTCATCTCTGTCATCTGATTCATCTCATTCATCTCGATTATCTGATTTATCTCATTCTTTTCTGTCATCTGGTTCATTTTATTAATCTCTGTCATCTAATTCATCTCACTCATTTTATTTATTTTTGACATCTGATCATCTCATTCTTTTTATTCATCTCGCTTATCTGATTTATCTCATTCATTTCTGTCATCTGGTTCATCTGATTCATCTAGTTCATCTCATTATTTTCATTCTTCTCTTTCATTTCTGTTTTCTATTTCATCTCTGCCATCTGATACATCTCTGTCATCTAATTCTTCTCACTCATCTCTATCATCTAATTCATCCCATTCTTTTCATTTATCTCTGTCATCTAATTCATGTCATTCTTTTCATTCATCGCTGTCATCTAATTCACTTTATTCTTCTCATTCATCTTTGTCATATAATACATCTCGTTCAATCCTGCCTCTCATGAACGCTACAGACAGGCTATCGTGACTGTTGCTCGATTTTGAGGTTTCTGTTTCTCTCACCGGAACCTCTGCACAAGGATCATATGGTGTATGGCCCTTTATAAGGCCTCTTTACGTTTGAGAATCTTAAGACTACGGATACCATTGTTCTACGTAAATCACAGAAAGTGATGGTCAAAAGACCAGCCCAAGAGCTTCCTATGGTATATCTTATGTTGTATTTGTAAACTCCTTGCGTGCGACCTGTGCCCTGTAAAACCGATAGTACGGATTCTTTACGTTTTGGTTGGCGCAGATGCTTTCGAGGCACAGCATAGCCGGGTAAATTATCTGTATTACATAGTTTCTAATCTAATAATATATATATACATATAATGTAATGAATGTCAGTGCCCTCAACCACCCTTGCCCACTCTGGCACGTAAGTAGTAGGTAGTTTTGACGTTCATAAGCGCCTTATTAGGGCCTAAACTGAATAAAGTATTTTTGATTTGATTTGATTTGAAACAGCCAAATTAATTCAAATAATATCGGTTTCGATGTATTAAAAAAAAATCTATAATTGTTTAATATGGGAAAGTATTAGTTATATTTAGCTAAAAATACAGATTTTATTGTAAATAACTTCTAGGCAACGTCGGTGCGCCGCTACCACGCCGACCATAAAAACAGGCGCGTTGCCACACCACCGCCAATTTTATGGTCGGAGCACATGTCTAACACAGGCTAATCCTATTAAAAAGCCTAATTATCCTAAAAAGAAGCCTATGCGTGTCACTATAGTATAGTCCTATGATATTCGCGATGCAGTTATATAATACCAGCCCAACTGATTACTGGATGTACAACAGCAGCCGGAGAATACTTACAAGTGCTTGGCGGCAGTTATTATCTTTAAAGGCTGTGGTCAACCATGTCAACTCCTCTCTAATGATAACACAAACCTCGGAGTCTACAGAGAGATTAGCTAAAAAAGACAGTTAAATTGGTAACAACACAAATTGATAAGTTTTTTGTTTTTTATCGAACCATTAATATTTTGAAGAAACAAGCCCGTCTTGTAGAATGAAGTCTTTAGCGTGTTCAAGTTCGAGTATGTCGCTTCACTGAGTGGTTTATTTTGTTGAGTATTTGATAAGCTTAAGCGTGCTTACGCGTTTACGAGCTTTCACATGTTTCCGATTGGTAACAACGCATTTGCACTTTTATACTACACTAGGAGTATTGAAGACTTCCAAGAGAGCACGCGATTATACATAATTTGCTTTTTCCGCCTATGTCTGTACCGTTTGGGATGTATAGTCTGTACACGGCTCACCGTATCACGTGCACCCATATCCGTCACCTGTACGTCTCCAGCATGCGTTCCAAGCACAGAATAGTCCGAAGATGTTTCATCCGAAAGGACTCAAACCCCATCTTGTAAGTATCTTACATTATTATTTATTTAATTTTCATTGAGTGATGTAAATTTACAGAAGGCACAGTTCTAATAAACGGTCTTAATTTAATTATAAGAGCGTTACAATTATAAGCTTATTTTTTAATTTGTAATAATTGATATATAAAAACCCAGAATGTCAACGTCTCAAACCCGTCCGCATAAAATGAGTGCACAATAGAGAATTCTGAGCTCATCTCAAATAGTCTCCCGTCACTCACATCTTTGGAGTTTTTGTACACTGCTTTGTAAAAACATCTTTAAATAAATACGCGTAAGGTTGAATTTGCAAAAACATAAGTTTATAGTATAACTATAACTACTTAGGTATATCGGTGAGTTTTTGGGAACGGTTTTGAGCGTTACTTTTATTCGAGACTTTGCATCTTGAGTTTTTTTATATCGATCTCTGTAATTTATTGAAATTTTATCTTAACGAGTGCTCGTACATTGGTCGATCTTCGACTAAAGAGAAAAAAATCCATTTTTTTATCTATAACACTAAAGCTCGTTAATAACGACAAAACAAAAAAAAAGAATGATGAAAATCGGCTGAGAAACAGTTCTTAACCGTTTCCTCAATGCCTATTTATATATAGAAAATAAATTAATAATTTTTATATTACTACAGTAAAGTAAATTATACATGAAATTAAGTATGAAGTATATAATACATATACGTGTATTAATTCTGAATTTATATGTGTAAAACATTGTTATTCAAAATTTGAAGGATTTTTAACATAATTTTAATTTTCTAAAAAGGATCCACGGAGCCCTCCGCAAGAGAGTCCGATTCTCGGACGCGCCCTCTGCCTCACTCCGAAAGGCAGCCCCATCCCAGGTCGAGTGTCTCATCTCAACGAGAGGTTTCAAGATTCGTTAGCGTTATCATCCGATACTGAAGCTCTCGTAGCTAAAATCAGTGCCATGTTCCCTACGGTCAGCGAAACTCATATCAAGATATTGTTGAAAAAGTAAGTATTTTTTAAATAAAAATATGTAGAAACTGACATGTTTACACTCATCGGTACGACATGATATGGGTATAGGTAATAATAATTTACGGGCATAATCACCACACCAATTTTAAACATCACCGATATGTGTATCTGTCATACGTTGGTAGTGTAAGAACAATTTTCAGGTGAAGGTTTTTTGTCACGATATTTTTCTTCACGTTCAACCGGTAGTATCACCAATGATAGTCAGTCAAATTCTGAAAAATGTGTTGGTACACTTTAATGTATTGCCGATCAAATTGCCCTTATAGCTTTTTACCAACTCATAACTCCCTATAATAAACCTTGAATATAATACCAATACCCAGGCCACTTATAATAAGTTGCTACTTTTGAGGATTATGTTGAAATAGAACGTATTGGTAATGACATCATTTACACAGACACATAGCAATGAGAATGCTGCTGTTTTGTAGCAGAGATGGGAGCAATGATTGCTGACGTGGTAGCGTGTCCGGATACCCTACGATCTTTACCAATGAGCCTAAGATTTCGGTAGCCTAAAGGTGGAACTTTTTTCTAATGCTCGCTACCTTCCACCCTTGAGTTCTACTTGTAGGTATACTCCGGTAACTACACTTAAGAGTCAGCTTTGTCCAAATTGAGTATGTTATAATCTTGGATCAGATCGTCTGTTAACATAAGCTGAGTTTATGGTCAAAGTTTGAAACCTATAAAGAGTAGGAAGAGACCGTTCTAGTGATAGGGCTTCCGCAGTTGAAGCGTGTAACAAGTTGCAAATATCATAAACTTTTTGAAAGTATAGCAGACCCACTTCTATTATGAATTGATACTACTTACGGTGATAGGCATTTCCATTTAGAGCTGGCTACTTTAAGAACTCGTAAGGCACTTTTAAGACAAAACAAGGCACATAGACATTCCAATCAACTAAGTCCATTAAAGACTGGAATTAACGAATTAATTGGCATTCCGCATTGGCATTGCACTCTTATCGCTGATTTGTTCTAGACTACTTACGTCCCAGATCTTACATAACGATTGGATGGATTAATTTTGCCGAATCAATCTATAACCACGACAATTACGTAATGCTCGAAATATATTCATGGACAAAAATACCTCACCCGCTAGGTCATAATTTATATTACTGGTCTGACAAAACGTTTCTATAAAGGTATTACAATAGAGAAGCGGTTGTCATAAGCGCCTTACAAGTAGAGAAGCATCCGATTGCCACTCCGGGCCCGCTCACAATGTCACCATCAGCTGGACGACTGCAAAGAAGTTCCACCGGAGTTTATTCGGCGCTGCAACTGGCTAAAAGAGTATCTAGTTCTATCCATGGCTCCAGCTTCATACCACTCGTAGGCACGCCACAAAGTAAGATTATTTTTTCTTATAATCGCAACTCTTCAACCGACCTGCTTATTCTTACAATCAGAGTTTTAGTGCTATAGGTACATTTTAAAAAGAATGATAAGATATCCTGATTGAGAGCAATCCAAAAAGTGGCTACTGTCATGCCGGCCTTCAAGTGGCTCGGTATATATGTAGGCTCGGTGCAGATATACAGGCTGATCACGAAACGTAACATACCAAAGCAAAATAACGCTGCAGGGACGATTGCCATGTGCATGCTGATGGTAGCAGCAATTCAGTTAGTTATGTGTACTAAGGATGGCCCATAAAAAAACATTTTTTTTAGTCTCTTACGAAAATATGTTGCTTTATTATGTTTTATGAGCAAATCGTTTCTTTCTTTTTTTCTCATAAATTCACCATTTTTTACCATTAAAATTATTAGGATCCTGAAATTTTTAAGTTGATATTTTAATATTTAAAAGTCGCTCAAGATTTTTTAAAGTTTCAATGTAAAGAGATGTAAAGAGATACCATAGACATTTTCGGGCGACTTTAGAACATAAATATTATCGACCTTTTTATTTTATACATTCTTGAAGTTGATATAATAAAGAATACAAATAAGGCTAGAGATATGCAAAAAAATCGAGACGATTTTCACTATTACTCGGAAAAACTAAAAAAATATATATTTTTTTAACCCATCCTAATGTGTCTCCTATCGCTACATTTGAATACTGGATATATACCATTTCTTTTTGGCGATGTTATGGTATCGCGGTGCAATCGGAAACAATCTTCTTACTTATACACACATGTACACGCAACCTATATGATAGAATTGGCCATAAGTGCGCCTGACTATTGCACTCTGCTGTCGCTAAAAGATACACCGTGGCCAGATGAAGGTGTCCCGGATTATGAACACATTATCCTTTACGTCTCCAAACAATATAGTATAGCTGCCTTAGGACGTGTCTTCGAGTCCAATATTGAGAATGAACCGAGCATTCGGTGAAAGAAAACTTCGTGGTACAATATAGGCAAGCGGTAAGCCGGTTTGAAAGCTAGATTGACTGACCACTATCCTTGAGTTGAAACTTTGTAGCCAAGTATATTTTGTTTATTTACAGACGACATTTATAGTCGCCCAGTGAAATTCAACCATAATTCTTTAATATTTCTACGCTTCGATTTTACCTGAATTTAGCCAAAAATTGTACAAATGTAGATCGTAAACATATGTAAGTATGACGAAATATGATGAATATGAAAAAAAAACACATTATTTACAATTGTTTTTGTTTTATTATACTAAAGCTCGTCAACTGATTGACCTGATTGATAATGAACTGATTTACCTTACCCTATCTATATATACATTCCTGTAGATGATATTTTGGAGGAATTCGTAGTACAGGGTTAGTTTCTAGTCAGTATGTCGCCATTTATGACCAGATTGAAAAGCCATATTAACTTAGTTTGTATTTGTTTGTATAAATTAATGAATGAATCGTTTTACAATAAGGTTCACCTTTGTTGCTTCGGCCCGGTTCAGGAACGTCGATCTACTTCGGCACAAGCAGATCTGTGGACCATCAACCGATAAGACAGCAATCGCCTAAGATGAAAATAAAGTAAGGTCCTATTTATTATAAATTAGCTTTTGCACGCGGCTTCACTCACTTTAAAGTAGCTTTGACCTATGCCTCGGGAACAGTACTTTGTTTCTGGAGGAAAGGTACCTCATATACTTTTTTGTACTCTCAACATACTCTATATACAAATTTTCATAATCATCGCTTGAGTATTTAAAGCGTGAAAGCATAACAAACAAACTGACATTCCCATTCATAATATAAATTAGGATTCTTGCTTGATTTCCAAAGGTTTGTTAGTCACTCACTCTTTGATTGTATTGGTTGCGGCATTTAATATACGCATAGCAAAAAAACGAATGGTGTGCGAGTAGTACATTTGGAGACTAATATCCGAATAATACTAACACCTCGAATGATTTGAAAAAAAAAAGAACAATACGAGTAGTTCTAGATATTCATATAATCTGAACTTATTTGAAAATAATCGAATTATTTCGATTACTTGAATTGTTTGATTTACTCAAACGGTTTGAACTATTCGAATAGATCGAATAATCGACTCGACTTTCGATCCGCTTGAGATTTAATATTTGCACACAGATCGAGAAAGTATTATAATGATTTTATTTTATACCATATAGGTTTTAGTGTGTGACCACAATATGATCTGTAGTTAAATGAGGGTGTGATCTAAGACGGTAAACACGCCAAATCTATACGGGACTGGCTCTCACAACACAATTCACAATTTCATCACAATATTTTCCTTCACCGGAAGCCTCAACTTAGTTTTTTTTTTTTATGTCATAGGAGGCAAACGAACAGATGTGTCACTTGATGTTAAGTGATCACCACCGTCCATAGACACTTGGAACACCAGGGGAGTCGCAAGTGCGTTGCCAGCCTGTGTTGGGGGGTGGGGGGAAGAGGAAGGGGAGGGTAGGTGGGTCTCCGGCGCTCTCGCTGACCGAACGAAACGCAACAATGCAAGCACTGTTACTTCACGTCGGTTTTCTCTGAGAGGGTGGTACTACCCCGGTCGAGCCGACCCATTCATGCTGAAACCAGTAATAGCTTCAGCTTGGCTCTACCACCTATAAAATTGCAAGGATTCAAACCTGCGTCCATTGAAGCTGTGTCCGAACACGCTATCGACTAAGCTATCATCGCTTCATGTCTAGTTCAGAGGTCTAGTTCTTAAATATACTTACCGGAACACAGTTACAGGTGCTTAGCGACAAACTTTCAACTTGAAAGTATTAGAAATCCCTACCAACATCCTATAGAGTCAACACGATATTTTTTCCTTCATTGTAAGTTCTGGCTAATTCGCTAGTATCGATTAACGCTGAGTCCGAATACGCTGCCAATGGGCCCTCATCGTTTATATTACCTACATCAAATTTAGATATCCCTATTGACCTTTGTTATCAGCTAGACAGTTCATCGTATATTATAATTTTTTTTATAGTCATTTTAACGCTGAGTCCGAATACGCTGCCAATGGGCCCTCATCGTTTATATTACCTACATCAAATTTAGATATCCCTATTGACCTTTGTTATCAGCTAGACAGTTCATCGTATATTATAATTTTTTTTATAGTCATTTTAACATATATTTGAATCCAATCCGAGTACTAAAAAAGAAAGGAAATAACCGACTTCTTCAATGTAACTATGAGGACGTTAAAAATTTTTTAACAACCCTTTATAAAAAAAATAGATTGACTACGTTGTTACTTTGTAAACTCAATACAGTTGACAGTCAATACCCGTCGATATTTAATATCTACGATCCGTTTTTCTATTCCCGTAGCCATTCAATCATTATTATATATGTGCATCTATAAACAAATACATACACACACATACATAATCAATAATCTCAAATAATAGGAACTCGTGATTAAAATACAGTCGTTATTAATAATCAACCCTCTCAACTTAACCCTTACATAAAATTACTATAGTGTACTCTAGATGTCTATGATACAGTCTGACGACTAGTACACACGTCAACAGGAGCTGCAATTCTCGCCGTCAGTGACATTTTTATTTTGTAAATATTAATCATGTAGATTTTATGAGAATAAATTATCATTATTTGTTTATTTTTTTTATGTCATAGGAGGAAAACATCAGGTGGGTCACCCGATGTTTTTTTTTATTATAATGACTGGGATCTGGTTTCCCAGTCGGCGGGTCAACTCTGCTGTGGTAGGCAGAGACTTTGTTATTCCTTTTGATTTATTAGACTGACATATGTCACCTGATGTTAAGTGATCACCACCGTCAATAGACACTTGCAACATCAGGAGAGTTGCAAGTGCGTTGCCAGCCTGTTTTTGGGGGAAGTGGGAAAGGGGGAGGGGGAGGGGAGGTAGGTTTCCGGCGCTCTCATTGACCGAACGAAACAACGATGTAAGCACTGTGACTTCATGTCGGTTTTCTGTAAGAGGGCGGTGCTACCCCAGGCGAGCCGACCCATTCAAGCTGAAACCAGTAATAGCTTCAGCGTGGCTCTACCACCTACAAAATTATATTATCTTACACTGCCACTGACTTTCCTTTATGATTTTTAATATTAATTGTGCTTATCGCTTCACAGCTTTTTTGTATATTTATAGACTTACAGTGTTTGATTATTCACCTTTCTTTCTTGTGTTTCTGCATAATATGTTCTGGTTTTGCTATCCGCTAAAACGATTGTAACTTCAATGGATTACAAAAATATGTACATTAAACAGATAAACCTGGTCGAGTTTCTTACCAGTCAGTCTGAATGGCTGAGTCGTTTCCTTATCTGGTGTTAGTTTTAACGTTCATAAACGTCCTTTTAGGGCTTAAATTGAAGGAAAACAACGTGATGAAACTATAGCGGGAGAACTTTTTCTAAATCCACCTGATAAACTCCCCGAGTTAAAAATCTATCTCCAAGCATCTGTTGGTGTGTTCAGGCAGCTGCAATGGAGAACCAACCCCCTCTAGGTTGAGCGTGTTTCCTATCGTAGACCATATCGTACTTTAACATCACATGAAATTGAGGTCAAACGCTAAACCCTATAAAGTATAAAAAAGAGTATTTTTAAGTTTTTTAAAATATTATAACTAAGGTCATAAGATTTTAACAATAACATATCGTCGGTCATGGTGGTTGGTTTGACCGGTGGAATATTAATCCAAAGTCCGTAGGTCCGAACCCCGACATGAACCAAGGATTATTTCAAAATTTGTGTACATTTGTCTTAATTCGTAACACCATTGGCTGACAGTGAAGACATCTTGAGGATACCTGAACATGAGAAATGTTCTTCTACTGTATGTGAGGATATATACAACTGTGGATTTCTCAGAGTTTGAAATCACCAATACATCGTAGACTGGTGTGATAAGTATACCCATACCTTCCTCCTGGAAGCGGATTATGACCCTGCAGTGGGTCTCTATAGGTTAATGATGATATCGTTATGCTATTATAATGGACGTTGACGCAAAGATATATATTTAAAAAAAACGGGTCAAAAGATACAACAGTATATTTATCTGAGTCAGATAAATCCGAGATTATTCTGCGTACGTTTCTCAAATTCACATCGATGTACTTTGATAATACCGTGATTCAATGATATACGATCCGCTACAGGTACATACATTTGTTTATTCGTTCACATACGATGTTCGTGGACGAACGTTTTAAAATTATCTAGAATAGTGAAGTTTCATTTATACCTGAACAACGGAATAAAATCTAGTGAAATGTGGTTTAAATTAAAAAGGTATTAATTATACATTATTTATACTTCAACAAAATGAATAACGTATATGACCTTTATTGAAAATATATGGCTCAAAAAGTGTGTTGATAGTCAAGCGCTAAGTTCTAAGTAACCATAGATTAAATTGTTTGCACTCGGGTCACGACACGTACTAAAATCAGTTGTCAATGATAATGAACGTTATATATACGAATGCTTTCATGCGCTTACTGTATAATCTTGTTAACGTATTCATGATGGCAGGATATTGCATCGCTCACATGTATATGGTGAAAAACCGATCACCGTATCTCTTTTTTGGTTTGATAGGTTTCGGAATCAGTCAGTGTATAATCAGCCGCTGAGAGGCTTGCAGGCCGACACGACAGCGACTGACATATGTCACCTGATGTTAAGTGATCACCACCGTCAATAGACACTTGCAACATCAGGAGAGTTGCAAGTGCGTTGCCAGCCTGTTTTTGGGGGAAGTGGGAAAGGGGGAGGGGGAGGGGAGGTAGGTTTCCGGCGCTCTCATTGACCGAACGAAACAACGATGTAAGCACTGTGACTTCATGTCGGTTTTCTGTAAGAGGGCGGTGCTACCCCAGGCGAGCCGACCCATTCAAGCTGAAACCAGTAATAGCTTCAGCGTGGCTCTACCACCTACAAAATTATATTATCTTACACTGCCACTGACTTTCCTTTATGATTTTTAATATTAATTGTGCTTATCGCTTCACAGCTTTTTTGTATATTTATAGACTTACAGTGTTTGATTATTCACCTTTCTTTCTTGTGTTTCTGCATAATATGTTCTGGTTTTGCTATCCGCTAAAACGATTGTAACTTCAATGGATTACAAAAATATGTACATTAAACAGATAAACCTGGTCGAGTTTCTTACCGGTCGCTCTGGATGACTGAGTCGTTTCCTTATCTGGTGGTAGTTGTAACGTTCATAAACGCCCTTTTAGGGCTTAAATTGAAGGAAAACAACGTGATGAAACTATAGCGGGAGAGCTTTTTCTAAATCCACCTGATAAACTGCCATCCCTAAGTTAAAAATCTGTCTACAAGCTCCTGTTGGTGTGTTCAGGCAGTTGCAAAAATACTCTTTTTTATACTTTATAGGGTTTAGCGTTTGACCTCAATTTCATGTGATGTTAAAGTACGATATGGTCTACGATAGTAAACACGCTCAACCTACAGGGGGTTGGTTCCACATGAAATTGAGGTCAAACGCTAAACCCTATAAAGTATAAAAAAGAGTATTTTTAAGTTTTTTAAAATATTATAACTAAGGTCATAAGATTTTAACAATAACATATCGTCGGTCGTGGTGGTCGGATTGACCGGTGGAATATCAATCCAAAGTCCGTAGGTCCGAACCCCGGCATGAACCAAGGATTATTTCAAAATTTGTGTACATTTGTCTTAATTCGTAACACCATTGGCTGACAGTGAAGACATCTTGAGGATACCTGAACATGAGAAATGTTCTTCTACTGTATGTGAGGATATAAATAACTATAATAATAACTGTGGATTTCTCAGAGTTTGAAATCACCAACACATCGTAGACTGGTGTGATAAGTATACCCATACCTTCCTCCTGGAAGCGGATTATGACCCTGCAGTGGGTCTCTATAGGTTAATGATGATATCGTTATGCTATTATAATGGACGTTGACGCAAAGATATATATTTAAAAAAAACGGGTCAAAAGATACAACAGTATATTTATCTGAGTCAGATAAATCCGAGATTATTCTACGTACGTTTCTCAAATTCACATCGATGTACTTTGATAATACCGTGATTCAATGATATACGATCCGCTACAGGTACATACATTTGTTTATTCGTTCACATACGATGTTCGTGGACGAACGTTTTAAAATTATCTAGAATAGTGAAGTTTCATTTATACCTGAACAACGGAATAAAATCTAGTGAAATGTGGTTTAAATTAAAAAGGTATTAATTATACATTATTTATACTTCAACAAAATGAATAACGTATATGACCTTTATTGAAAATATATGGCTCAAAAAGTGTGTTGATAGTCAAGCGCTAAGTTCTAAGTAACCATAGATTAAATTGTTTGCACTCGGGTCACGACACGTACTAAAATCAGTTGTCAATGATAATGAACGTTATATATACGAATGCTTTCATGCGCTTACTGTATAATCTTGTTAACGTATTCATGATGGCAGGATATTGCATCGCTCACATGTATATGGTGAAAAACCGATCACCGTATCTCTTTTTTGGTTTGATAGGTTTCGGAATCAGTCAGTGTATAATCAGCCGCTGAGAGGCTTGCAGGCCGACACGACAGCAGCGACTGACGAGGACTGCGACCGCTGTTCTTTTTGGATTTTATTGCACTTTTAGTGCTAATATTTTTTTTTCGATAAATTTCCGTTGGCTTTTTCGTATCAATTTTGCACAACTTTTTACTGATTACTGCACAGTACGATTTTAATATAAACTGGCATTGTATTTTGGCAACTTTTGCGTTTTCAAACAAACAAACAAACAAGGAAGAAATAATTTCCACTTAATTCATCACTACATATTATAAAACAAAGTCCTCCGACCACGTCTGGCTGTCTGTCTGTTCGTGATAAATTCAAAAACTACTGAACTGGTTTTCATGCGGTTTTCGCCAGTAGATAAACTGATTCATGAGGAATGTTTAGATATAATTTGTCAAGGTTTTTTTTATTATCAGATAGGACAACGTCCGCCGGGCCCACTAGTTTATTATAGAATACAATACTAGCTTTCCAGGTATTTATTGAACTACGGTCGAGATGTGACTTAAAACTTATATTCGCTAACAATAACTTAATTTAAAATACGCCAGATATCTGAAGAGCATATTTCCGAAAGCCGAGGAAACTATGATACTGGATTTATTGGCGAATAAGGACAATAATGTACAGAAAGCAAGCGATGAACTCATCAGATTGGGTTTCGCAAGAAAAGAGAATACGATCCAACAAAAGAAAGAGAACAACACACCAGTGCCAGTAAAAAAGGTCGTCATAATGAAGACTACAGATGACAGAAACGCATGTAAGATTATTATTTTTTATATTATAGGAGGCAAACGAACATGTGGGTCGACTGATGTTAAGTGATCAGCCCCGTCCATAAACACTTGCAACACCAGGGAAGTCGCAAGCGCTTTGCCTTTGTCAGCCTGTGTTTGGGGGAGAGGGGGAGAACGAGGAAGAGGAGAGGAGATGGGTATCCGGCGCTCTCACTGACCAAACGAAACGCAAAATGCAAGCAGTGTTACTACACGTGGGTGTTTTTGTGGGTCGGGTGGTACTACCCTGAGCTAGCCTACCCACTCATGCTGAAACCAGTAATAGATTCAGCGTGGCTCTACCACCTACAAAGATTGATTTAAAATATTTATTTCTCTAAAAATTTGTAAAAGTAACTTAATTTATAATAGCACTAGTGGGCCCGGTTGACGTTGTCCACCCCCATGGTGTACCGTTCGCCGCATTGTAGTGACGGCCAGACATCGAACCTGCTGTCTTCCTGAGAAACCGCCTGTGCGGCAGCCTGGCGAGTTAATGCCAGGCTTCGTCCTACTATAGAGAGACTACTCTTGGTACACAACCAGTCGTCTCCCCTCGTCAGCCTCACCTGTGCAATGAGGAGATGGGCCCGGCAGCGAGAGATCGTTCCCTATCATCGCAGCCAGGGCACTCGTGACATGTGGCGGTTGGTTCCCTGCGCTCTATCCGGTGCAGGTACCAGCTGAAGCATCCGTGCCCGGTCAGCACCTGCACTAGACGGTCCGTCAGGGAGCCCCAGCCCCTGTTGACCCACCCCGGCAGGACCGGGCAGACGGGGTC
>MU160250.1:0-37679 GCA_015888305.1 Antheraea pernyi
AAATTTTATTATATTTTCTAGTTTAAAGAGAATATTACAAGCCTGTATATTGTATATTAAATATCATCAATTGATGAAGTATCATATTTTTTTAAACCTTATGTATGTGATATTAATATATGTATATTAAATATACAATACGTTGTTTACTTCTATCATCTACTCGCTTCTGCTGGAATAACGTAGCTACTTTCGGCTAACACAGTGAAAGTTTTCAAAAGGAAAAAAAACGCTTTTGAAACATTCTTCATTGTTGCTCTGCTCCTATTCAAGCAAACAAAGTCTTTAGCTTAATAACATTACCTAGTATAGATTTTTTTCAACTACTCACTTCAATACTAACAACTAATATTATATAGCCCATGTCCCAAACACGTAGCTCTGGAACGACTAGCTTAAAACTGCAACTGACGGTACATATTATAGCTGTTTGAAATAAACTTTTCCACTTGATTGTGTTCGCTAGCCAGTAGGGCTATAAAAAAGCCTTAACTTTATGAGTTCATAGATCGACCAAACACTCTACCACTAAATCTAACGTGTCTGTACTATTTCGATTTTCGAGAAAAATATTGTTGCCAAGGCACAATAATAATAAGTAAGTAATAGAATACATTTATACACAATAAATAAGTAATAGAATACATTTCAATCGTTTTTAGAAATGTCTGTCTGTCTACCTCTCTGTCAGTCGGTTTGTATGAAGACGCATCACTGCTAAAGTACTGGGTTCACAATAATACATCATATAACACCATAAAGCATATCATCGGGAGTAACTTAATCTTGGTTTCATTAAAATCGGTTCACTCTATCAAAAGTTATTGTAATTTTAATGGCGCCGGGACTTAAGTATGAGAAAAAAGTAGATAAGCGAATGGACTAAATACGTTCAGATAACTTCATTAGTCGTTGTTTTGTATATCAGGTTTCACGTGGACGAAGTCGGGAGCACAGCTAGTATTAAATAAATCTATGAAAAAGTTCATATTCCTGCAGGAGTATATTTCATTTTTATATTGTCTAAATATGTACGTCGGCAAATTATAGACATACATTACATACATATACATACATATATATACATATATACAAATTATATATATACATTTGAATAAGTGCTCCCCCAGATTATTATTTATTTATTTATTCCATGTAGGTTCTTCACAGCTGACAATGTGTATTTGTGTATTAAATAAAGAAAAAAATAATACAATGTATTCAATACGCCAATTACGAAGTACACAAATTATAACAACTTTTATTATTAGAGAGTGAACAGATTTCCTTTAACGAAACTCTAGGTACAAGTATAGGTGTGTGGGGTGCGAGTGTGTGAGTGTGTGGAGGTGTGTGTATAGAGTTTTGT
The DNA here is from genome assembly GCA_015888305.1 of Antheraea pernyi. NCBI lineage: Eukaryota > Metazoa > Arthropoda > Insecta > Lepidoptera > Saturniidae > Antheraea > Antheraea pernyi. The sequence continues at coordinate 1,370 of MU160250.1, forward strand.
TTCATAAGTGAGACTGTATAGTATGGGTAGGTATGTTTGTGAAAGGTGAGCGTATTAATGTTAGGTATACATTGATGATGAAATTACAATTATGGCACTACTTTTTCCGGGACAGAGATTATTAAGGGTAATTAATCAGTGTTCTCCTTGTTGTTTATTATTATAATGTTTTCGTTGTTAAATAAGCAAAATTAATCTTCTATGAATTATTATAACTAAAAGGAGTTTAACAACATAATGTATAAATACTATTATGAAAACCACAAAGATATTTACATAAAAATAGTAGATAGATAGTAGATGTCAGTATCAGAGAGAATAAGTTACTTTGATCGCTAAAAAGTAATCAGGATTTGTCTCTCTCTTAGGTAATTAATAAAAGAAATATAACCGTTTTAAGTGCGTCATTAGAGAATTCATCTGAAACCGTTGCGGGCTGTTTATCAACGTCGTATCTTGACAACTGCGCAATTGTTAGTCCGCGTTGGAGTCTCGGGTAGCTTAACATGTCAAATTATTTTCTTCTTGTCTCCCTTAATTGGTTTTTCAACAAAATTAATTCATTTACAGTATGAGCCAAATACCTATATAACAAACCACAACCTCTTTTCAGTTGGAATGTTATTAAACTTGTAAATTTAGATCCATTTATTTAATTTGTATAAATTATTATACCTAATTAACATTATTTACCATTGTAGTTACTACATTGTAGTTATACTTTTTTTTTCTTCTTATCTGCAGACTCTTAGTCCGCACCATTTTTTTGCTATCATTTTATTTAATACTAGCGGACCCGGTAGACATTTTCCCGCCCTGATTATGAAAAAATCATTGACAAATTATATACTAAAACGTTCCCCATGAATCACCCTATCTACTGGTGAAAACCGCATGAAAATCCGTTCGGTAGTTATTGAGTTTATCGCGAACAGACAGACAGACAGACGCGGTAGGGGACTTTGCTTTATACTATGTTCATTTTATTTAATATGTAAGTTAAAAATCGTATCTGTGAGTATCTATTGGGTGTTTTTTTATATATATTTATTTCTTTATTTTTTTATGATTTCATTAAACTATTTTATGACGGATATTTTTTTAAAGGCGTTATTATCTTTATGGCGGTTTCATTCCGGTCTCCTATTGCCATCTTTAGGTTATATGCCGCGCCGGAGCCTACTAACTGCGTCATCAGTCACGTCGGTATAGTAGACACAGGTGTGGGTGTGTCTGGATATTTCCACTATAGCATTTTATATCCTATACTATACACCTATTTATGACACACTTTAATAAATACTGGTACTTAAATCCACTCGGCTACAATTAAAAACCAGCGTCGAGGGCTCCTGCAATGGTGGCAGCTTGTTTAATCTGAATTGTGTGCCTTTTGAGCAGTACTAGGGCATAATTATAATATCTTGTTTGTAATATTTATGTAATAGTTATGTTGTGTTGTATACATACTTGTGATTCCAATTTTTGGTTAATATTGTCCGTGTACTAATTGCAGCAATGATAGTTTCGTTTGTAATTTCTTCTTTCTTACTTGTTTCATGTACTTATATGTCTTAAAATTCTAATCTAAGTAAATATTAAATGTGCTAAGATTTTTTTTATGTTTTAAGCATTGTTTAAGTAGTAGGTGGTAGAACCACGCTTAAGCTATTACTGGTTTCAGCATGAATGGGTTGGTTCGTCCGGGGTAGTAACACCCTCTCACATAAAACCGACGTGAAGTAACAGTGCTTGCATTGTTGCGTTTCGTTCGGTTAGTGAGATCGCCGGATGCCCACCTCCCCTCCCTTCCCTTCTCCTCTCCCCCTCCCTCCGTTTCCCCCAAACACAGGCTGGTAACGCACTTTCGATTCCCCTGGTGTTGTTAGTGACTATGGACGGTGATGACCACTTAAAATCAGGTGACCCAACCGTTCGTTTGCCTGCTATGACATAAAAAAAATCATGAAATTCATCCCTTAAGGATATGATCCATTAATCTTTCAGAGTTTGTATTGGATATAATATATTTTATCAGGTCAGATTTATTATGTATTTCTGTTCTAAAATAACTGTCAAAAGCAGTGATTGATTGATGTCTTAGTTTTAGACAGTAAAGGGGTCCAAGTGGATACGTAAAGAAATGTATCTTATTGAAATCTATCATTTTATCGGCATTTTTTGATGCGTAACATGTATAGGTGAGGGTAAACCTGATTGTTGTCGTGGCGATACAGGCCGTGGCTTGTGAGACGTGGCGACGCGAAGCCATGCGTAAGCGACTGTGCGCAATCTCTCTTGCCACACTGAGCTCGCATACCTATACTGTATACAGTGTTGTTTACTACATTACACTAGTGTTTCACATATGCCAGGCGTCCCGTGACGGCTCAATGTTTTTTTATATAATATAAGTTTACTGTACAATTTGGTGATTTATATGTGAATTATGGAGAAAATAACATATACATTCCATTTAATCGAAAATGATATGTACCGACCTAATAAGCCGTTGGTGGAAAGCTCGTTTCCATGTATACATAGGCGAAGATGCAATTCAATCCCTTATTCTCCAGTTTTTTTCAGCCTACTTTTATCTTCGAAGCTATTGGACATGCTTTACTGTTATCGATAAAAGAAAATGAGGAAAAGGTTAGTTCTTTTTCCGTACCGCTGACTAGGTAACGCCTTTATTCATGTCTCCATGTTCGACCTACTACGCGATCCTTACGTCTACTAATATACAATATCTACACACTTTACAAAAGAATCTAGATATTATTGAAATTAAAAAAAAAAGTCGATGCAGTCCATGGCAGTCCAAGTCAAAACAATGGACTAGATGCGTTCTATGTTGAATTTTTAAATCAGTTATTGTTTGAATTATTTAAATATCTTCTTCTTCTTACGCTTATTCTTCTTACGCTTATTCCACATAAGTAGGGTCGGTACAACATGTTTGTCATGTTGTGGTATATGATTTGGCTTAATTTTTCCGATCGGCCGCCTGCCTGACATCAACCCTTCTTTGGATTATTTTGTTGTACCACTGTATTCATAATTATTATTACAATTTTTTTGTAGGCTTTAGCTTTGGTAGGCTAATTATAGTATCTGCTTGAGCGGCACCACCGTTCCGGTTAAAAACGAACTTCTTCAAGATTATGGTTTGCTTGCTATATTGTCATTTGTATGTAACAGAAAACTAGCCAACTTTAGCCTATTCCCGAGGACTTTTTCGGGTATTTTCAGGATTCGTGGGTTCAGAGCTTAAATATTATAAAAAAAATAAATATCAATAATTTAAATAATTAAATATCATATTTTGTAAATTGAAATTACTAATATTAGTCTGGTTTGCACATCTATTGGCACTCCGAGCAATAACTACTTGTGAATTATACAGTTTATGAATTAATTGAATACTAGTGGGCGCCCAGTGGTCGACATTCCACCATACTTCATTGATTTTTTTAAGTTTGAATTTTATTAGGGTTAATATCATTGTTGAATGTAGAATGAAAAAGGGTAATTAGAACGTAAGAGTAAACTAATACATACAGTCGAGCATAGCAACCTCCTTCACAACCTTTTTTGAAGTCCTTTATTGACAGATGTCAAAATGTCTTTTTATTTTACATGTGTGTATATGTTGTGTAAAATTGAAGCAGTAGTGTGAGTAATGTATATTTTAATTAATTTAATATACTTGTAATGCATTTTATACAAAAAAAATAGCTTTCTGCACTTCTCCTCCATATAAACTTTAACTATGCCAACATTCATGTTCATCCGTTCTCGCATTTCTCTCAAAAAGGGATACAAAGTTTAGGCTTCACGTATTAATTAATATATATGATATAATCGGCTGCAAAAGCTCAATACAAAATATCAATATTACGCGTTCAAAGGCGGGTAGACTACGTGTTGCTAAGCTGACGCAAGCGCAATACTTAACGAGCATATCGAGGACATCGGTGACGCTGCTACATAACACACACACACATTACACACAACGGTGTGTACACTTCAAAAAAAAGAATAAAGGTCGTATTTCGAGTACTGGACTAAGTACACTTGTCGATGAAAGATAAAAGCTATTTACCTCTGTTATATCGATTACATTCTGGTTTCATATTCAGTAGCATCATTGACCAATCAAACCAAACAGTCACAGTTTTTTGTTATTGTTTTCATGTTTTAGCGTTTAGCACAATCTCACCTGCTGTTTAAGTGAGTTCAGATGCTGGAACAAGTATGTAGGTGCTTGGTGACAGATTTTAACATTTAAGAGTGCTACTGGCTAAGGAAGTATTAGAAAAAGCCCTACCAAGACAAATCAGTCTCAATGTAACTATTCGAAACTATATCTATCGATGCGATTTCACTACACGATATAACTACGCCATTTAACTTCAAACAGCAAATATATTTGCGGTTGTACCACATAATTTTATTATATCTTAATCAAAATTTAGTGTAATCATAGTATAGTAACTAGCAGTTCTTGCGACTTTGTTCTCGTGGAATAGTTACATAGAGCTAACGCTAATTAAAGCAGCGAAACCTCTCAAAAAGAAAAAAAACCCGACTTTGAAACATTCTTCATTGGTGCTCCACTCTTACTGGTCTTACCGTGATGACATATAGTTTATCCTTCCTCGATAAATGAGCACTTCTGCACTGCATCTAGCACTGAAATAATTTTTCAAATCGGTCTAATAGTTCCTTAGATTAGCGCGTTCAACCAAACAAACAAACCCTCCAGGTTTATAATATAAGTATAGGTTAAAGTACGAACGCATAGAAGGAAAAATAATATTTTATAAGAAAACCAATCTATTTACTAGTTATCCAAGCCTTCACAGTCCATAACCTCGGTATAATTTATTAGTAATCTTCTCTGGTGCATCGCATCAGATTTCTGACTGACACGTTCATTAAGGCGCCTTCCACTAACTCCAGCAACTTACCCTCTATAGCAAAACGGAAAGGGAAAATGCTCAACTAAATAATTGGGTCACTAGTTATGTTTACTTGAACCAGAGGGGACTCGATGTGATTACATAAAGAAAAACAAAATGCCGACAATAATTTATTCTATCTACAAGGAATGCCTATAAAGAAATTGTTTTGTGGATTTATGTATCTATAAAATGTTATCTATTCTGTGGTTAATTTAAATAAATATTTCTAAATTTTATTTTTACGTATTCGATATAAATAAGTACTCAGAGTAAGTGTCTCTTAATACTCATGGCTAATCATTGGGGCGATTAAATCCATGTTAACAAGATTTTTACTATCAGATAGAGGGTTTTTCAGAATATTTCCACAGATGTATTCAAACGTACATAGGTAATTTAAATATGGCAAAAGGGTGTGGTAATGACAAAATTACAATTAAAAAAACTACAGATCCACAATTAATCCACGTAAAACACTTACGGTGTTATTAGAAAAAAGTTAAATACGAATTGCTCCCTGGCTTTAAAAAGGTCTCATATTAAATGCACCGCGGTCGCTGAATGTTCGCCATCTTGCTCTTTTGTCTCGCTTTGGTCACGTTAGATTAGACTTGTGAAAAAGGATAACGCGAACTTGCGCGGTGCATTTATTAGGAAACTTTTTTAAAACAAGTATTTAATACGTATTTAACTTTGACTATAACACGGATTATGTCCATTAATCAACAAAATTATTTTCCAACAATATAGACACGGGCACAGTCTATTTAAATGTTTATTTAAACTTTATAAGTTTCGATAAGGAGTTTTTGGCGGGATCTTGGTCTGTCATGTAGTGGATTTTTTTTTATTTATAAGCTTGTGTTACTTGGCTCAATATTGTGTAAAATTGGTGGTGTTTTATGTAATATAGTTTGTTTATTGTGCGTAAGTGAAGTGAATGGAAAATAATACCACGGAGCATGAATTCTGAGATGCCACAAAAACTCCCTGGAACTTTTTTTCTCGAACTGACTACGCTATTGACCTAACAAGGTCTTAACAACTTTACCGGACTACAACCTGGGAAGTTGTAGCAAGGGAGCCACCATCTTGTTGGAACATTAACATTGACATTGAAATGATCGCACGACACTAACTTGTAATAATATTAACTACTCGACAATGGCAGTAATAATCTAGTTAAAAGATTGGTTGCCAAAAATAAAGTTAAATAAAAAAAAATCCATAAATTGAATAATATAAATCAAATAGTAGAAGTACGAATAATAAATACCAAAAGTTAACGTATAGAACCGTGAATATTTGTAGCCGTGGGACACCTCTATTTATTTATTATTCAAGCTAAATTGTGAGGCTAAGCGAATTTATGAAGAGCCCCAAAAGGTACGCTGGGACTAATCTGTTTGATTGCGTACGCAAAATCACGGTTTAGTGGTTTAGCAATATATCACGATATTCTAAAGCTTTTTCATCGTTTAAGTGTATTTTTCAAAGCATTTAACTTCTTTTTATTGTAACTTCAATTTACGAATCTTTGCTTGTGACCTTTTGCTAACTACAGTATATATTTTAAAGATTTGTTTTCAATATGATTTCTGAATGCCCAAATATTCATTTTTATATAACTAATGACGGAAATACTTCATTGTAAAACACTCATGTCCCATAAAATTTCGCATCGATGGATGTATTGTGTCCACATCCATTATATTTTCGCTTAAATTATCTTCGTCATCGTACATGACTAAAATAACAGATTACGACAGGAATCAGCAATGGCATAATGAAATGATAAAGCATTAGCAATTTGTTCCATAAAATAATGACTGTTTATTTATTTTATTACATAAATATTCATTTTTATTAAAAACAAAATACAAAAATTCAACTAAGTGCAGGCGCGGTGTGTTTGGCGGTATTTATCATAGGGCGCTAGGTAGTCGGCGCGTAACGCGTAACACTAGTATAACGAGTGGTTGACAAAACAATTAAAATCTTATGTTTATACAGATAGGGTTGCAAATAGAAAGGAAGGAATACTTTATTGTTGGAACAACCACACAATTACATTACATTAAACAAAATAATTAGACATTAAAAAAAAAATGAAAATGAAAAATAGATGTCCAACAATTGGCGAACTCATTCAGCAAAAATGTGCAACACAGTAAGTAGTACTGCAGCGCTGATTTTCGATGGGAGCCTATATGATGATAAACGGACGTTCAGTTGGTCATATCAATGTTAATACAAAATTTAAAACGAAGAAATGAATAACACAAACTCACATAACACGTCACGGATTGTCACACTAAAGATATACATATATAGCTACTGCAATCGCAAAGTTAGGATTAAACAAAACAAATATAAATTTAGAAGCAAAAAAAATACAGAGCTTACAATAGAACTGCGTGAATACATTATACGTCACTTTAATTACTGAGTTTGAAACTGCAATAGATAATGCTTATATAAAGAGTTTAACGTTAAGTTTACTCCTTTTGGATCGACATGGCGGTGGGATGTCGTTCCAACAACGAGTGGCGGGATATTTAAACGACCCCCTGAAATGTTTTTGAGTATTTCGTTACTAGTGCAAAGTTCGTGTTTTGCGTCGCCACGTTTCGCCAAGCCAAAATCAGGTTTACCCTCGCCTATAAATGTTTCACATAAATAAATACAAACAAGAATCCAAAATATGGCAATAATCCGTTTATTTAAACATTTTCAGACATTCATCTAAAGATTATGTCCACACTCGCAAATCTGACAAAATAATAACAATTATTACTAATGTTTTCATTCGAACGTCATTAGTCGATGTAACAGGTGACACGCCCTTTGCCATTAGGCTAAAAATATCGTCTCATCCAACAAAAAGCTCGCATAAAATATACGCGAGGTCCCTTTGTGAAATTCACATATTAATCTTTGCAGCTGTAACGCCCGACACCCGGTTACAGGATGATGAATACTTGCGTGCTGCGTACGGTCACGAGCGCGCTGATATCTGTTTTAAATGTCACAACGGTTTATCCACGGTATTTCAGCCTTAGAAACCTATTAACAAGGTGCAATATTGCCTGAATAATATAAACGCGATAAAGACAGTTGAGTGGACTTTTGTACATATTAACATCCCAGACACAAAGTGATGTTGTTCGCTAATGTATTCTGTTTACATGTACATTTGGTGATAGGCCTCTTCGTTTTTATGTGGGTTGTTAGAACGTAAATTGTTGTACCACAAAAAACTTGATTAATTATCGAAACAATCAACTTTAAGTTTATATATTTATTATATATATGTTTCTTGTTAGATCTGTACCTAGTGTAAAATTTAGACAAGAAAATAAAGTTACTAAACATATATAGAATTAGAGAGAAATTGTGCCACCTAATTATGTAGGTAAATTGCTTTTGAAAGATTAACAAGTGGTTCTAATTAACAAAGTCTTTCTTTTAATCAAAATCCTATTTAGTAAAGAAACCTACTAAACGGTTCAAGTGATGTTAATTATCCTCAACTGATTAGGGCAAAACGTTGCGGGAAAAGGAATATTTTTAATTTATTTCATGGTTATATTCGAAATAAAATGTCAATACTACCATCGTACACCATGACTTTATTTATCACTGTTGAAATGATGTCTTAGAATTATTTGTGACTTAGAAAATTCTTATAGAAATGTAGGCACAAACAAATCTGTTTTTTTTTTTCGAACTAACTACTCAATTGACCTAGAAAGGCCTTAACAACTTCACCGGACTACATTACTATATTTAGGCACAATTTAACCTGATACAAAGTAAAGATGTTTAGTTAACAACTATCAGCCAACCATAGTTAACTATCAGGTTTTTATTAAAATTTACTTTCTCTATCAAGTATTATTCATATATGATTATATAAATTCAAATACACATTATATTTATGACATTCAACAAGTATTTATTCGCAGTCGCACGAGTGAAAATTGTAATAAAAATCATAAGCTACGAATATGTGCTCTGACGTCAGACGAAGTAATTTATTATTTCAAGTCTGTTGGAGAATAGAGATTACAGTTTTTCTTTAGATGTTTTACACATGGTTTATAACAGAGTTATCTTACAGAGAGATAGTTCTTCATTGTTTTACTTTATAAAGGACTATAGATAATGCTATGGAATAGGTTAATTAATTGAATATGTACATTGCGCTTGAGTAAGCTAACAACTGTATAATTACTGCAAGATATATAGGTATTATTACATCATCATAACAAAGTATAAAACAAAGTCCTCTGCCGCGTCTATCTGTTTGTCTGTCTGTTCACGATACTCTTAAAAAACTACTGAACGGATGCTGTTTTCATCAGTCGATAAAGTGATTCATGAGGAAGATTTTGGTATATAATTCATCAAGGTGTTGTGTAAATTGGTTGGAATACAATGATAATCGTTGGAAATGTCGGAAAAAATCAAGTCGCCTGTGGGTTATCATCGAAAACGCTGCCTAATTTTTTTGAGATATAACAAAACAATGTATGTTGGGATATTCCCCTTTTATAGATCTACAAAGAAGTATGTGAGGGCGGGAAATATTTATCTTTTAAGGATAACCCACTATACTCATCATATGTTCTAAAAAAGAAGGAGACATACAATTCGAAAGCAATTTAGACGGATGCAATATTAATAATTATCAGCTTAAATACGTTACTTACGAGTTCATTAAGCATTTCATGCACATTCATCTTCTATATAATTCTTCTGTCCGTGTCTGTGTGGTTGAACTCCTCTTAGACGGTTGGACAGATTTTGATGATCTTTTTGTGTATTCCATTGGATTCGACAACGGCTCAGATCCATAATTGAACCCGATAGGCTGCGCTGCTGTAGCTTAGTAGTTTTTTTAATTATCAGGGTGGAACAACGTCCGCCGGGCCTGTTAGTAATTTTATAATCTTTACATGTAACATAAATACTATACTTACAGGAGATGTTCAGTACTATTGTATACACTAAATACTTTACCAAAGTATATAATCTACTCCAGTAAAATCGGTACTGGAATTTAAAAATAAATCTGATAGATACAAAAACAATATACTAGGAAACCATAAATAAGTCGGTTAATGGAAAATATTCGTCTTGTTCAGATATGAAATACCTCGTAATCTACATTTCTAAAGTGTATTTTTTTACACATCTACTCAAAATTTGATTATTTATTGCCTTTAAGGCGGAACAGAGTTCGCCGGGTCAGCTAGTATGTTCTAATAAAGAAGAAGACATACAATTCGAAAGCAATTTAGACGAATGCCTTATTAATAATTATTAGCTTACATACGTTAGTTACGAGTTCATTAAGCATTTCATGCACATTCATCTTCTATATAATTCTTCTGTCCGTGTCTATATGGTTGAACTCCTCTTAGACGGTTGGACAGATTTTGATGATCTTTTTTGTGTATTCCATTGGATTCGACAACGGTTTAGATCATTCCCGATGAAATAACGGCTCCCGATGAAATAACGGCAGTGAACGATCAGTACCAGCCTGTCTCTCCAAACAGAGCGTGCTCACGCCCACGCCCGCGTAACCACAAATCACGCCGCCGTGGTCTAGGGATAAATTTCGCTCCCGCACACCAGACTAGGCCGCTCTCGACAATTGCTCAAGCCTAGGTCCGTTCCCTCGGCGTGGAGCCCTTGAGTACGCTGCTCGCGCGATACAATGACACAAAATCTTACATCACTGCGACAACATTACTCATGTCACCTCCACACACGTGCACGCATACACGCTTATGAACCCGATAGGCTGCGCTGCTGTAGCTTAGTAGTTTTTTTAATTATCAGGGTGGAACAACGTCCGCCGGGCCTGTTAGTAATTTTATAATCTTTACATGTAACATAAATACTATACTTACAGGAGATGTTCAGTACTATTGTATACACTAAATACTTTACCAAAGTATATAATCTACTCCAGTAAAATCGGTACTGGAATTTAAAAATAAATCTGATAGATACAAAAACAATATACTAGGAAACCATAAATAAGTCGGTTAATGGAAAATATTCGTCTTGTTCAGATATGAAATACCTCGTAATCTACATTTCTAAAGTAATAAAAAAAAGCCGGAGGGTTTTATCTATACATATAATAAAAATGTAACTAAAGGCTGTCTGTACATTAAGTATATATGAGAAAAACTATTATTAGGGGTATTTATAAATGCAATGGAACCCAAAACAATGATTTTTAGAATTTTTGTCTGTTTGTCTGTTTATCTGTTTGTCTGTTTGTCTGTGCGTTTGTGCACGCTAATCTCAGAAACGCCTTATCCGATTTAGATGTGGTTTTCACTGATATATCGTGGTAAGATTCACTTAACATTTACTGTTTGTTTCATGTCAATCGGTTCGTAAATAAAAAAGTTATGCCAATTTAAAGAACCACGTCGAAAAGGAAAACATGTTGTGCCGACCCTACTTAGGTGGGATAAGGGTAAGAAGATGATGATGAGTTCCTTATACAGTGTAAGTGAGCACTGAGGTATTTATATGGTTGGTTATGGTTCCAAATATTATGCTGATGACAAACCTCATTTGGCACGCTCTTTGTGTTTATATATCTAATGTACACGTTACATGTTACTTTTAGTGGCGTACGCGTCGTACTTACAATTGTCTTTAAAGAGCGTTTCTGTAATTGTACATAGTCTCACAATTCTATAATTCTTTAATACAATTTTAAAAAACGCGTGCGGAGCTGCGGGTACAGCTAGTATTTTAATAAAATCTCAAGAAACTACCACTCCGCTTTAGAAAATTATTTATTATTAAATAGTCGGTTTACTAGGTTAAGGGTTTTGTCTATATCATATGTTACCTACAAATAAAATGATAGAGTCTGTCGTTGTGTGCGCATCACGCAAAGTTGTGTTGTTCCCAAATTTATCATAATGGCTTAATTTCATTTGAAGTTTTCAAAGACTTAACAATTTTCGATTATATTCAGAGATATGTGTCTTCTTGCCGTGAAGAAGTAGTGTGATTCTCATGTTTTTCCTTTGTATATTATACTAACATCCACCCGCGACTTCGTTCGCGTGGAATAGTTAATTTAGGCTAACGTTAGCGGAACGCAACTCGCAGCGGAAACTCTCAAAAGAAAAAACAACTTTTGAAATATTTTTTATTGGAGCTCCACTCTTATTAGTCTTACGTAATGATATATAACCTATAGCCTCCCTCGAAGAATAATCTATATAACGCTGAAAGAATTTTTTAAATCGGACCAGTAGTTTCTGAGACTAGCGTGTTCAACCACACAAACAAACCCTCTAGCTTTATAATATTAGTATAGATACCATTAATTGTTATAAAGTAATAAACGACACAAACGAACCCGCAGGTATCATCAATATATTTTTTCCAGTATTACATTAATTAATACTCAGTGCTTTGGGTAACTATAATAGCAGAGTATTTTGGCGGTCATTTTCTTCTTCTTCTTACCCTTATCCCACATAAGTAGGGTCGGTACAACATGTTTGTCATGTTGTGGTATATGATTTGGCTTAATTTTTACGATCGGCCGCCTGCCTGACATCAACCCTCCTTGGGATTATTTTGTTGTACCACTGTATTTATGATTATTATTACATAGTTACGAAGTCTGATGGGCTCTTTTAGCCTTACAATTTTTCGTTCCGGTTAAAAACGAAGTTCTTCAAGATTATGGTTTGCTCGCTATATTGCCATTTTTATGGAACAGAAAACTAGCCAACTTCAGACTATTCCCGAGGACTGCATTTTCTGTTTTTTTTTTCAGGATTCGTGGTTTCAGAGTTTTCTCAGTAATAGTAATATAATATTAGATATAATAAACCAATATAAAATATGAAAATTATAATAGAAAAATAAATGCAAATAAAATTACATGTCAATGTCACACATTGTCACAATATTTTGGCGGTCATTTTGTGTGATTTAATTTAATTTTAATCTCGCAACTTACTCTATATGTTAATAAAAAACCTGACCAGCGCATATACTTATTAAAAAAAGGATCACGTAATTCGCTTTAATGGTACCCGAGTTAGAAGTATACTAACCGTAATACAGGAAACGTTTCATTAAGCGACTTCAAAAAAGGTGGAGATTCTATGTATTTATTTTCTTTTATGTATGCTAATTGATATCTTCGTCAGTTTTAAACAGATCTTAATGATTATTTTTTATTTGAATTGGTTATACTCAGTAGTGATCCCATTTGTAGTAATTTCAAATAGATTATTTGGTAATGTATATATACATAATTAAGTTAATAAGTGATTTGAATACTATGCCTACATAAACCTACTTTTTGTAGGTGGTAGAGACACGTTGAAGCTATTATTGGTTTTAGCATGAATGGGTCGGCTCGCCCGGGATAGTACCATCCGACCCACAGAAAACCGACGTGAAGTAACAGTGCTTGCATTGTTGCGTTTCGTTCGGTCAGTGAGAGCGCTGGAGGACCACCTCCTCTCCCCTTTCTCCCTTCTCCCCTCCACACCTTCACACACTTGCGACTCCCCTGGTTTTGCTAGTGCCTATGAACGATGGTGATCACTTAACATCAGGTAACCCACCTGTTCATTTGCCTCCTGTATATAATATATTTAAAATAAATATATGCACCTACAAGATACAAAAGAGTTCGTACATTTTTGTCTTTTGAGTTTACATAATAATTAGACTATTTTTCACTTCTTAGTGCCTATTATTTTTTCTTTTTAAACTGAAACATCCTATAGGAAGGCTTAGAAATTCTGATCGGCAAAATTTTTGTGTGAAAAAAAGTGGTAGGGGTAAACACTGCGTCGGGTAGAGCGTTGAAAAAAGCGACTCTCGTCCGATCACCAAATTAAACAACGGCGAGCGCGGTCTGTACTTAAATGGGTGACCGTTTGGGAACACCGCATGTCGTTGGCTTTTGGTTGTATAAAGTTTTTTTTCGAACTGACTACGCTGTTGACTCAACGGGCTTTCACAGTTTCATCGGACTAAAGATAAACGTTTATCTGTAATAAAAAAGTTTTAGTTATCGTGTATCTTTAAGACACGTCCTGTTTTGTATCTTTTGTTGATATTGAAGTTTATTTTTCATCAGTAATATCTTAAAGACTGTCTATTACCGTCTTAACCGAGCTGTGATCCAACTTAGTTCTTGTAATTCAATAAATAATTCAGGGAATTTTGAACCTTCAATTAATCTATACTATAGTAACACAACTAACAAAATAATTTAACTAATCCTGTTGAATTATTAATAGGGCAACTTGCTAATGAAGTACGGAGTTAAGTAGTTGAACAAATATTAGAACGGTACTTTGCCGTTCCTTCGACTACGGTCGTAGGTGCGTCTTTTAAGCTTACTTCGGAGAATTGGTTCAGTTATAATAGGAAAGTTTAATAAACCCTATATATTGTAAAGAGCTAAACAAAATATTTCTCAATATATAAAACAAAGTCCTCTGCCACGTTTATCTGTCTGTGTGTTCGCGATAACCTCAAAAACTATTGAACATATTTTCATGCGGTTTCACCAGTAGTGATTCAAGTGATTCATGTGGAATGTTTAGGTATATGATTTATAACAGTTTTTTTTTTATTATCAGGGAGGGACAACGTCCGCCGGGCCTGCTAGTCTAAACATATAATAATAATGTAAATTTAATGTGTCTGTACTTATCAGATTTTTGTGAAAATGTAGTATGTGTTTCATCAAAATTTGTTCAATATTAAAAGTGTACGCGCATCACTCAAAGGCTTCTGGATAGAGATCGATGATTTTTTTAAAGTTTTACTTTTAAACACTTGTTTCTTATTTACAAAAGTTATCATGTTGTATTTATTTTAAGAAACTATGATTTTTATAGATACTGCATATTGAACGATATATGAAGTGGGGCAAGGGGTGTGGTGTGCATGCATAGGAAAGAGGAAGTAAACGGATAACGTTACTTATAAAGAAATTAATTTAATTGCTTTTAATTATTTCTTGTCTTTTCCTCTTGGCATAAAATATATTGTTAAAATAATAAATAACGCAGACGAAATAGCGGGTATCAGATAGTACTTCTTAAAGTACTTCTTTGCGCAGAGCAGTCACATTTTCTTTCCAAATAATAAACTTAAATGTTTGATGCATGTGATTAAGAAAAAAAATCTTTATTGGACCAAGAAGGCATCTAAACTCCCATTTGTAAAATTAAAGGTTGATTAAACATGTTATAATAAATAAATAATATTTAGTTTAGAATATTATATAAAATTAGGATATTGTTTAATATATCCTGAAAATTTCAATAAGATATTTCGAAATATTTGATTGAAATATATTTTTTTTATTGGTTGTAAAAAATAATAATGAAAAAATGATAATTTTTAAAATCTGTTTCAGGGTTTAATTATCTCTAGTGATCATCTTATAATAAAATAATTAGATTTAAATTCCATAACCAAGTGGTAAATGGCGTGATCTTACCCGCGTGCTACATAAATGCCGGTGTATATTCTGTAGAAGTTAATGAAATTTAAAAAAACAATGTGAAAGCTATGGCATTCTAATAAAAATACACACACACACACGCACATATATACACACTATTAAAAATATTACAAAAACTTGCTCTACAAAGCTTCTAATATACCGAAGTTTTCTTGGCTCACTGTCGACTTGTAAGAAAAAGGTACCACACAAGCCCAAACCGCAAGTGAACATGTGGACTAGGGATGCTGATTCGAGATTTAGCGTATCAATAATTGTCTTTTTTTTACTGAAATTGTGTTATTTAAAGTAATTCATCTCAAACTCTGGAGAGAGAGAGACACCACTATTTTTTACAGTTTCTGTTCCGGTTTGAAAACATCGGTCTTTGTAGGTGGTAGAGCCACGCTGACGCTATTACTGGTTACAGTATGAATGGGTCGGCTCGCGCGGGGTAGTGCCACCTTCTCACAGAAAACTGACGTGAAGTAACAGTGCTTGCATTGTTGCGTTTCGTTCGATCAGTGAGAACGCCGAATACCCAACTCCCCCCCTCCTCACTTCCCATTCCCCTTTCTCCCAAACACAGGCTAGCAACGCACTTGCGACTCCTCTGGTGTTGGAAGTGTCTATGGAGGGTGGTGATCACTTAACATCAGGTGACTCACCTGTTCGTTTGCGGCCAATGACATTAAAAAAATCGTAAATCCGGGACTAATAATTATCTCTACATTACCTTCACGAACTGAACTGAATTCCGTCCGTTATACATATTACGTAACAAATCCGTCCGTACGTCCGTATTACGTAACAAAATTTAGATGTAAGATAGATCCTTTACTGAGAATGAGCCTCGGTTAAGTCGTACCGAGAAATAACGCTAAAGTGCACTAAGAGTGAGTAACAGGACGTCTTGTTTACTTATACCAAGGTGACCTGTTTGTCCTGAACCCTCTTTAAGTTACAAAAGAGCTCTTTTACACACAGATGGTAGAATACATACAGTACATTAGTTACAATCTCATTTACTAGGATCTTATTTTTTGAGGTTTGTCGTTTTTTGTAACATAATCTATCTAATATAATGATTATACTATTTCTGGACAACAATAAAAAACCCAATCAATATTGTAAACAATAAATATTGTCCCAGGTTTTCGCTCGATGGTGATACTATGAAAATATTTTTCAAGCGTTCAGTTACTCGTTAACAGTTTGTTATTTGGGTTCGTTCCATATAATTGGCGTCTGTAAGTAAATAAAATAATAAACATAACCATAAGCTACAAAAAATATCTGTACACCAACCTTCAAATATCGGATAAACTATACACAGGTCTAAACCTTAGAATGATCACGCATTTGCTTAGTATTTGTGTTATACTCAAGATATTATTCTTTTGTTTCTATCTCAGGTTTTTTTTCGATCAGTCTGTAAGCTGTTTGGCTGATGAACCTTTACAGCTTCACCGGCCTTTCAGAACAAAGTCCCAAAATACATTACCGATTTGCCGGATAGTAGGTTCAAGTGTTATGGGTCTTAATACATAAAGGCTATTACAGGGTGGATCAGTATCTGAACGATAGCGAAGTCTGGAAGAGACGCCTCTCTCTGTGCAACCACTAAAAATGAATGTAGCTTTATTGTGTTGTAATAATAAAAAAAAAATGTTAGTTATTATGAAAAGACAAACCAGATCGAGTTTCTTGCCGGTTCTTCTCGATGACTGGGTTGTTTTCCGAACCGGTGGTAGCTTCGACGTTCATAAGTGCCTTCTCAGTGCCTAAATTGAATAAAGAGTATTTTGATTTTGATTTGTTTTCAGCCGAGTGACTACTAGCATAAGGGCCTAAGGGCAGTCTCGGGTTGATTGCAACGAATGCCCATCGAGCTAAGTCAGAATTGAAAAGTTATTTTTACACTTTATTGTCTATTTATTAAGGAAGGTTATCTAATATCACGTTGCGATCCTTACGCGCTGATCAATTATCATACAAAGTATGGTTAAAAAGCACGTTAAGCGAGAATGAAGTAATAGTGCGGATAGTTCATATGGCGTAGTATATCCTATAAGGCCAGGGCCAAAGGCGTGCTGGGTCCGACCAGAACCGAGCTTTACCAAGAAGAGCCGAATTGTGAATGCATATGTCAGCCTGGCAATACGTCGCGTAGCGTAGTAACGTAGTCGACTCCCTGCGTAACAGACGTACATTATACCAAATTTATTTAAGTTTACCTAACTGCGTCGAAGTCATTACATGTGCTATTATTTAGTAATTATATGTGAAAAAACTTCGATTTCAATTCTTGATTATCGTAACTTTAACAATTTTTTTGCGAACTGAATACGCTATTGACCATGCAAGGTCTTAACAGCTTCACCGGACTAAGGCGAGCGCTTAAGGCACTCAGCCGATTTTATTTTGACAACTAGCTCAAGGGTCCGCGGCACACCTCGGCTTTGGCTGTTGCCTGATACATGCAATCATCTCCCGACCTGTCTGAGCTAACCTAAGCTAAGCTAACTATTCATACATATATGAGTTGTTGAAACATATATGTGTACCAAGCATACATACCTCAACAACCCTTATATATATTTCGTATTGGATAATATTCTAAACTATTTCAGTTTGATAAGGGAAAAAATAAAACCCTTCCACTTTCATGTGTAAGCTTGTAATGCGTACACGTGTGTGGAGGTGATATGTGTAATGTTGTCGCAGTGATGTAAGATTTTGTATCACTGTATCGCGCGAGCAGCGTACTCAAGGGCTCCACGCCGAGGGAACGGACCTAGGCTTGAGCCTCTGCCGAGGGGGGCCTATTAAAAAGGAAGACCAATTACCCGCATAATCTAGCGGCTTGTGCGTAAACCTGATAGTACCTACCATACCATAGACCTGACATTTATCTTCTTTTGAGTTTTTGTATAGATTTACCGATTCATAGCTTAGCTATTTCTGAAGCTGCGTTTATTTGAAATGGGGTATAGAAATCAAAATAAATAACCACCTTCGTGTAGTGTTGTGGGAGATTTTATTCTTATTAATACAATTTAGATTTGAAATTGCTATAATTTGACAGTTTTCTTAAAATTGAACTGCCCATTTTTGAAATTCACAGTTCTACAACTGTACTACAACACAGTACTATAACTATTACATGACTTTTGTTTCATAAAGCTAACGTAGTCCTTAAAAAACTATTTTTATTATATTAAAACTAAATGAAGAAGCAACTAGAGTCAAGTAATCTAAAGTAAGAATTCATTTCAGTAATAAGTTTACTCGTAACCAACGACTACGAAAGCAGGAAATACGTTTTTTATTTGTCAAAGTGCAATAACGAGGTAAGGAAGCCTGCATAAGTTATTTATGAAAGGGAATAAAAGAAAAGAAAAGGGAACTATTGCGGAGCGAGCTACTTCCTTTTACGATTCACCATCGGCTTTATTCACAAATTGATTAAATACGTTTCGCTATTCATTCTTCAATCGACACGTACACATTTACTCTCTAGTAATATATCTAATACTCTTTTCTAGACAAAGGGCACTCTGTTCTCTTCTGTAGCCCTGACAACGTGTGTGCAAAATTCGATGATGATTGCTTAAATAGTTAGGGCATGGAAGCGTAAAAAGCTAACAGTTACACATTGGAATCTATATTTTCTTCTATACATATAATAATAATATAAACTCTATAGTGTCTGTAAATTTTCGAATACATTTCAATCATTTTTGAAAATGTCTGTCGGTCACTGCTAAAGTAGAGGGTTCACAATAAAACCTTAAATCACAAATCATAAAACAAATCCTCAGGAGTAATTTAGTCCTTTTTTCATTAAAATGTGTCCACTCTATCAAACATTTTTTTTATATCATAGGAGGCACACGAATAGGTTAAATGATGTTAAATGATCACCACCGACACTTGCAACACCAGTCGCAAGTGCGTTGCCAACCTGTCTTGGGGGAGAGGGGGAGTAAGGGGAGCGGAGGTGGGCCTCCGGCGCTCTCACTGACCGAACGAAACGCAACAATGCAAGCACTGTTACTTCACTTCGGTTTTCTAAGAGAGGGTGGCACTACTCCGGACGAGCCGACCCATTCATGATGAAACCAGTAATAGCTTCAGCGTGACTCTACCACCTACAAGAATTTATTGTATTTAAATTTCTATTTAAAAAGTTATTGTAATTTGAAGGACGGCTCGAGGTAATTACGAAAGTTGAGTAGTATAATATTATAAAGCTGGAGGGTTTGTTTGTTTATTAGGTTTAACGCGCTAATCTCAGGAACTACTGGTCCGATTTTAAAATTCAGTGTTAGATAGCACATTTATCGAGAGAGGCTATATATCGTCATACTAAGACCAAGAGGAGCGGAGCCCCAACGAAGAATTTTTCACAATCGGGGTTCTATTCTAGTTTACAAGAATAGTAAGGATTTTGTATGTGTCATAAGATGTTTAGAAATAAGCATTATGACATACTAGCGGGCCAGGCGGCCGTTATCCCGCCCTGATTATAAAAAAAATCACCACAACCTCATGAATCACTTTATCTACTGTTATAAACCGCATGGAAATCCGTTGAGTAGTTTTTTAATTTATCACGAACAGACAGACGTGGCAAAGGACTTTATTTTATAATATGTAGTGATATTAAAAAGCATAATAAAATAATAACTATTAATTAGATTTTTGTGTCAGTAATATTCGTATGTCTATTTTCTTCTCATAATTCAGTATCATACAGACTCTATGTGACAGAATTATTAATAGTGTGCACAGACAACCATTCCTCCAATTTGAAAATACAATCAGTGTATTCACTCACACGTATCTACGTACTGCCCTCATTTATAAAGATTTATGCGGTTCTACTCTCCACGCATCTCTATATTTTATACTCGAATATAATACGTGTATATATCTACATGTAGGGGAAAAGAGAATATTTACCTCATGTTTGTTGGTGTTGGAATTTTTATGTCAACTCATTTTAAAATCGTTCTTGGGCATTGTAGCTATATGTAAGTGTAGCAAATCTATAATTGTGTATAAAGAGGCTTCAAACCATTGATGGTTCATTAACTTCTTCTTTCACTTATTAGCACTATTAAATAAAAAAATGAAACTATATAACCACATAAATAAACCATTTAAAATTTCAGTACGCTTTTATATTCTGGTACTATAATAATTAAATTCGTGTTTTCAACATATCGAGACTGGCTAGTTCTTGACTGAAATAAAGTGAACTATTTCAAATTTATTCTATTAACTATTTCAATCGATCGATACTCCTATATTTGCTTGAAACCAAGAAGTTCCTTTAAGAGAAAGGCCCAAAAGCAAATATAAAAAAAGTTCATCTATAAAACCTGATTTGACAAAATAGTATATAATTTTATATAAAGTACTAAGAAACTATAATTTAAATATTTAATAATGGCTTTATTTCTACCGTTTCTTGTATTATTTTACTGGTATACGCAAATCTAAGTGGAATAATTTATTTTTATAGCCAATTACCGATCGAATTTCTACTGCGCAATTCGAAGAGAAAGGTTTTCCGTGTCGTATTGCATATAATTACAATAATATCGTCTCGTACCTCGCTCTCAATTCCATTTTTTCAATTCTTTTTGCGATCCAATATTGAGCACAAACTTAATTCGGATACTCAGAAGAGTGGGGTCCGTACACTTCGGTACGATCTCATTGTTTGTTAGTGCAAATAGTATGTTTATCCTTTAATATCGATTGGAATACAATCATAAAATATTAAGTGTAATCATACATTTTAATTCTTAAACTCTAACACAGCATCTTTGATTTTGATAATTTTTAATATCAAATCGTCCAAGAATGTGTCGGATAGTATATGCTTTACATACTTAGTCTGGCCATAAATACTGTTACAATTAAAAATAAACAAAATATTACATTTGAATTTGGAATCTGTCATTTTTATATGATTATTCATTGGGTTTTCTCATTTTGGCGCCAATACTTTGTACAATATTTTGCGATATTAAAATGGAGTGGGGTGATAAAGAGAACCGAATCGCTGTGAAAGTAGGTATGGAGCCAAATGCAATATTTAAACTTAAATAAAACTCTCCATACGCTTGGTATTAGTAAAATGTTTGTGTACCGGGCTATTAATAGGTACAATGAGACCTCATCTGTTTGTGACAGAAAAAGATCTGGCCGTCCACGTAGTGATCGTACAAAAAGGTGGTCAAAGCAGTAAGGGAAAGAATTCGAAGAAATCCTGTCTGAGAGCAAAAGATTTTATCTCGGGAGATGAAGATAGCACCTAGAACCATGTCGCGTATTTTAAATGATAACTTGAATAGACTTGCAGCCTATAAGAGACATACTGGTCATTTCTTAACTGATAATTTAAAAAGAATAGGGTGGTAAAATCGAAACAACTACTAAAGACGTACGCAAAGGGAGGTCACAGAAAAATTTTGTTTACGGTTGAAATTTTTTTTACAATTGAGCAACATTTTAACAAACAAAGTGACCGTATTTATGCTCAAAGCTCTAAGGAAGCTTCCCAATTAGCCGACAGAGTGCAATGTGGGCACTATCCGACTTCAGTGATGGTTTGGTGGGGTATTAGCCATGAAGGAGTGACTGAGCCATACTTATGTGAGAAAGGTATCAAAACATCGGCACAAATGTATCAAGATACCATTCTTGAGAAGGTAGTGAAGCCCCTTAACAACACCATGTTCAATAACCAAGAATGGCCCTTAATAAAGTTCGGTCTACGCAGTCTTGGTTGGAAACGAACGTTTCGGACTTCATCAGAGTTGAAGACTGGTCGTCGTCTATTCCCGATCTTAATCCGCTGGATTATGATTTATGGTCAGTTTTAGAGAGTATGGCTTGTTATAAACGCCATGATAATTTGGAGTCCCTAAAACAATCCGTACGATTGGCAGTGAAGAATTTTTCTATGGAAAAAGTGCGTGCTTTTATTGATAACTGGCCTCAACGTTTAAAGGACTGTATTGCAGCCAATGGAGACCACTGCGAATAAGCTTTTTATATTTTTAATTGTTTTATATTTATGTATTAAACTAACACACTGTATGATTAATAAATGTTATTTGCAATAGAATTTTGTTTTTCTGTTTCAGTATTTATGACAAGACTAGGTATATGTGATTATACTTTAATATGTGTTCTGCCCAACATATTCATAGCGGTCAAAAAGTTCAGCAAGGATTGTATGGTTTCAACTTTCAACTGATTACCTCAAGAACCATAAAATGACAGATCACGACCACAAAACTTGTTCCAAAAATATCTATAGTTTCCTTCTATTTCGTTTCTTATATTTTGATGTATACTATAACTATACAAAATGGGTTAGTCGATAAGAAATCTTGGCAAGTAATTTCAGACGCCAACAGTTTTCGTTAAACTGAAATATGAGTTATCCTAGCAATTTGTCAAAATGTCTGTGGTAAGGGCGTTTAGTTGCAGTCTCGAATGGTCTCGAGATTCCTTTGTTTTGGTAAGTGAGACGTCACGTCTAAGTAAGAGGCTTAAGTTTAAATATGACTTAGTCTTAATTGGATACTTAGTAAGAGTAGTGGTAAGTACGTAGAAATTTATAATACCTCCCATTTTACACAAAAAGTCAAAACTAATTTAACATTATGTATAGTTTCGATCCTCTGGTAAGCTTAAAACATACGGGCACACTCACGTAGTCGGAACAGTTTATGTAAGGGACTTTATTTTTCTTTTTCTAATTAGTTAGTCGTACTTAAGATCATCAGATCCTAAATATAATGTAAGCCTGTATATATATATACATATATGTTGCATATGTATAGTTAGTTCACTCTCTAAGTGATTTAAATTCAAATTCGAGAAATTTATATGTAAGGTCAAGCCGAGGTTCGGATACTCTGGCACCCTTGCGCTACTTGCCATTTCGGCTAAATGGCTTCCCCTTTCAGCACCAACATCGGTAAATCAATAAAAGCCTTTAAGACCAACAGTCAGTTCGAAAAAATAAACGAAATGTCAACTTTTCAATTATATTCGTGTAACTTTTTTTTAATTAAGTTAATTTTATACTTATAGTAAATTACAGGAATTTTAAGTAGGTACACTAAATGTATATA
Source organism: Antheraea pernyi (assembly GCA_015888305.1). Taxonomy (NCBI): domain Eukaryota; kingdom Metazoa; phylum Arthropoda; class Insecta; order Lepidoptera; family Saturniidae; genus Antheraea; species Antheraea pernyi. The sequence goes on from MU160250.1 coordinate 25,039, forward strand.
GTATCGTACATAAAGTGTAATAACTTAATGATTACCATATTTTTTATATTAAATAAAATTATATTTCTAAACTCTCTGTAGGTGGTAGAGCCACACTGATTTCTATTACTGATTTCAGCATGAATGGGTCGGCTCGCCCGGGGTAGTGGCATCTTACAAAAAACCGACGTGAAATAACAGTGCTTGTATTTGTTGCGTTTCGTTCCGACCAACTTCCCTTCCTTTCCTTAACATAAATGTTCATGTTATAACTGTAGAAATTATGTGACCTCAGAATATTATTAAGATTTTGCATAATATTCTGTGACACTTTTTCGAAATAGTAAAAAATCCACAGCTGTAAAATAGATCGGGAACAACATATATAGCATGTTTCGCAGTCTTCAAAATCAAGGTGTTAATTTTTTCCCCTGTTTCTGAAATAAAAATAGCTTCAATCGCGTTATATTCGAAGACGTAGCGCACCGAGCAGGCTGACAACTCAATTACAGAACTCGTCAACTTCCTTCCAGTTTGCACACCTTTAGATGCACAACAAATTGTCTCCGCATAAAGTTAGAAGTTTACTCTCAGATTATGCACAGAGATATAATCTACTAGAATTATATATCTATATGCAGTAACACATGAGATTTTGTTATTATAATTTACCTAGCAAGGCCGGCAGACGTTGTCCCGCCCTGATTAAAAATAAATCCTTGACAAATTATATACCAAAACGTTCCTCGTGAATTAGTTTTTGAGCTTATCGACAGAAAGACGCGGTAGGGGACTTTATTTTATACTATGTATTGATGAGTTTCATTGAAGATATATATGCGTTAGGAGGATTTTTCAGAATCGACATTAATTTTTCTCGAGTAATTAGTATAGCATATATCAAAGAAATCGCAGTTAACCTCAAATATTCCTACGTAAATTGAACAATGATAAATTTTGTATTTTGAAGTAATTGGTACGTTCAGTTAAAAACTTAGTATATATGTTACCTATAATGTACATAATCTGGTATTCTATACAATGTCTAAAACGTTAATTATTGCATAGTATAAAACAAAGTCCTGAAAAACTACTGAACAGATTTCCACCAGTAGATAAAGTTATTCATGAGGAAGATTTTGGTGTATAATTTGTCAAGGTTTTTTTTATAATCAAGTCGAGACAACGTCCACCCGCTAGTATTGTATAAATTGTCACTTACACAAAGAGTATCTTCTGTGCTGCATACTATTTATAGCGAGCGTTCTTCGCAGCCGGTTTGTTTTTTATTTATTTAAAATATGACACCCACCACGCTACAGACTTGTATCACGATTGAATCCATAAAAATAAGATTAATGAATATAAGGTACACGTAAGGCCAAAACAATTATTTATGGATCGTACAAACAATTGCCCTGTGTGAAGCTATGGAACAATCTCCCGGCCAGCGAGTTTCCTTCTTCCTATGACATTGGGTCCTTCAAGCGCAACGTGAAGAGATACTTACGCAGGCCGGAATGACAGCAGCGACCGGCGATGGATAGTATGTCTCTCGATGGTCGCCATTGTTTTTGAATCGTACTGTGTTTACCATCAGGCACAGTACAGTCACTTTGCCGAGCTACAATAAAAAAAAAGGTAAAAGGTTGTTTTTATTATATTTACGTACGTGGCATTGTATACAATAAATGAATAATATAATTTATCGTTAAAAATATATTATTATTAATGCGTTCAACTGAAAGAACTGTTAGAAGAGATTATGTGTAATAAGATGTTGTATAGTAAAGTAGATAAAGTTTGATTTGTGTTGTAACAACAGAGAATTAGATTTAGTAATGAGTTTATCAAAGGAATTATAAAAATAAACTCCAGTGACAGAGAAATTGACTAGTAATGGCTAGCGTTGTATGGACACGATATGAAAGAGATAAAAGTCATATAGCTAAGAGAGCGTTAAGAATGCAAGTAGACGGACATAGAAGAAACGGAATACTGAAGAAGATTGTGTGAAAAATGATATTTCGTTATAAAATGAGTGCATACCCAAAGATGACATCAGATAGAGGAGAATAGAAGAGGAACATATGCTGTGTTGACAAATTTAAGTGGAATAAGGTTAAAAAAATGTTCATTAATATATCCAAACATCCCTAAATGAGGTTAAAAACAAATCAGAAATAATTGTACTTTATGAAGAGAACAATTTCTTTACAAAACTAACCTCACTGCAGTCATATCACGAATAGTATATTTAAGTATAGTTTATTACTACATGCCGTTCGTTATGTTTGTAAGAGGACTTCGCTGTAACACCGCGGGAGTTGTGTAACCACATATACAGAGTTCACTGAAACATAAATAAGGACTTTTATAAGCTTACAATATATTATTATTATATATAAAATAACAATGCTGATTTTTTTGTAAATTGAACAACTCCAGCATTGTTTGACGGATCATCATATGGGCGACGGATCATCATATGGGCTGTCACAGTCCATTATTTTTTTTTGCATTGAAAAGTTTTTATGATATTCACTTTAATTTAGGTAGTTTAGTTCTAAGCGTTTTACTGGATATACATAAGAGAGTGTGTAGAGCAATTCCATGATCTAATTGCGCCCTCTCTGTTCCACTAAAGGACAATTAAACGGCGTGACGTTTGCTACCTATATGTGGTTATAATACGCACGGCTTAATAGTGGAATTAACTTCTGGCGTTTGTCCATCAGCATATAACTCAAGAGTCTTCAAGCGAAGAGTGAATAAACATCTGTCAGAAATGAACAATTCATTGTTAGCCTCATCTTCTCTTAATATTAGCAGTGGTGAGAGCCAAGCGCGTTTTTCTAACAATGAAAACAATTCACGTCTAGATTGTGGTGTCATAAATGAACTCCTGTTCTATTCAAGGCGGCAGAGCCACGCTGAAGCTATTACTGATTTCAGCATGAATGGGTCGGCTCGCCCGTAGTACCACCCTCTCATAGAAAACCGACGTGAAGTAACAGTGTTTGCATTGTTGCGTTTCTTTCGGTCAGTGAGAGTGCCAAAGTCCCACCTCACTTTCCGTCTCCTCTCCCCCTCCCTCCCTCCCCTTTCCACAAACATAGGTTGGCAACGCAATTTCAACTCCCCTGGTGTTGTGACCCACCTGCTCATTTGCCTGCTATAACATTAAAAAAACAACAATCTTTATGGAAATTCTAATACGTTGATATTTAAACACAGATTACGAACTACAAAATATTTATTCATTTATAAATTAATTGGTTAATTTAAAAAAAATCTTAATACTTTATAGGTTTCGGCATTTGGCAACAATCTCACCTGATGTTAAATGACGACGTGGTTTAACATGTTTTTGTTTTTCGAACTGACTACACTGTTAGCCTGGTAAGGCCTTTACTGTTTCACTGGACTACACCGTCTGAGATGGTAAGCTCGCTAAACCTAAAGGGGACTGACCCACAACTGCAGTTGTCAGAAAAGGCCGTTAGCTGCTTGGCGACTTAAACTTGAGGATAAAAGCTAGCCAGATAGACTTAGTAGAAAGCCCTACCACCACGATATGGTCTGACAAGAAATACTAATAGCAATTACTTATAACAGTCGTGTGCGTAGCCGTGGCAATATCTAGTCCTAACTAATATTATAAATGCGAATGTGAGTTTGCTTGTTACGCTTTCATGCCTCAAGCATTCAACCAATAATCATTAAATTTTGCATACAATGTGTATCAGAGATACAGAGAAGGACAAAGGATACCTCTCACTCAGAACAAATGTGGAGGGATAGATGAAATCTATATTATTTTTTGTAAAGACACGGGCAAAAGCTAGTTTAATATAAGTCCATTATCAAAATTATGCTGTTATTTCTGGGAGTTACTTACGACGATTAAAATTAACTATGAAGTATTTGACCCAAATATTACTTCTCACTGTAGGTAGATTGGGAAGGCGGTTTATTTACCAAAGTATCCATCAAAATAGATAATTTTCATTTTATAATATGCATCAACATTTTATTTCAAATTTCTGCATAAAACCGTCTCTTCTCTATTTTGCATTATACTTAATCCCTGCTAGAAAGTTTGTGTATTAATACAACCGAATTAGTGAACGTACCTTGATACTTGTTTTAAATCCATATAGATTAATTTAAAGTTTACTTCTAGGTCCCTGTAAAATATAACGTAACGTAATTGTTTAAATCAATTGTAAATAATACTATAGGGACACAATTAAATAAGTTAAGATTAAGTTAGTCGTTAATAAACTCTCAAAACATTTAGACGTCATTTTATTTGTATACTCCCAGATCGTGGTCTTAACGGTATTTGGACATTAATTAAATGAAATGGTACGTTAAAATAATTTGGTGCATATGATTTTCAATTGTACTGTGTTCAAACAGGACTTATGTACTGTGTCCAATATTGTGTCGTTGGACGTAGATTCGTATCATATAATGAGCCAGAGCTTTTGGGGAAGGAAAACATCGTTGCGAAGCCACGTTACGATAGTAAGGCTTTTTCTAACGCCAGCTAGCTATATACCATCCTTAAATTGATTTTTTTTTGCAAAGGTAACTAACTATAAGTGTGTTTATGCGGTTAGACTTGAGAGACAGTTCTCTTCTTGATTTAACTTATTAAATATAATATTGTGTTTTACGGTAGAACCTACAAAATAAACAGAACACGTATATATTTCAAACTATCAATAAGCTCACTAATGATATAATCATAATGCAAGTAAATAAGTAATTTTGTACCATATATATAATGATATAACATAGTTTAAATGTATCGTGTACTCTACATTGAAGCATCGTTAATTTATTCGAGTTAAAACTATGTACTCTTAGTTTTTGACACTAACGTAGAACTATCTAAAATATTACCATCTATTTATAAAAGGTGATGCACGAGTCGTTTCATTTTGAAAACAACGGGAATGAATTCGCGAGTAAAAGTTTGTATATAATATAATTTATAGCACAATTTTGTTACTCACCATGAAGCTCACCATTGAAATATCGACACGGAAGGTTCTTTCGTTTGATCGCCGTTTTAAGTGTCCGTTTTTCTACAAAACTCAATAAGTATTTTAAATTGGTTGAAAATGAATTTGTATTTTTAATCTTTATATATAAATTTCTTCTGTACGTGTGTATGTCACTAAATTCCTCCTGAACGGCTGGACCGATTTTGATGAAATTTTGTGTGCGAGTTCCAGTGGATCCGAGAACGGTTTAGACAGACAATTGGGTCCGGTAGGTGGCGCTGTGGTTGACTTTTAGGAATATTTTTGTTTTCAAGACAGGACAATGTACGCTAGACCCGCTAGTCTACTATAAATTTATTTTATTTTATTTCAATGTTTATTATTATTATGTACAGGAAGTGTATTTATTTGATAAATAACCGTTGGTAGCCGATTGGTTAATACCAGTAAGATATCTCCAATTCCGTTAAAAAGGGATACAAAGTTTAGGCTTCACGTATTTAATATATAAGATATTATTATATGTTTTATGCTAGAACCTACAAAATAAATAGAACAAGTATATATTTCAAACCATCAATGATATGAACTAATGATATAATCATAATGCATTTAAATAAGTAACTTTGTACCATATATATAATGATATAAAATAGTTTAAATCTTTCGTGTACTTTACATTGAAGCATCGTTAATTTATTCGAGTTAAAACTATGTGCTCTTAGTTTTCGACACTCACGTAGAACTATCTAAAATATCGCCATTTATAAAAGGTGATGCACGAATCGTTCCATTTTGAAAACAACGGGAATGAATTTGCAAGTAAGAGTTTGTATATAATATAATTTATAGCACAATTTTGTTACTCACCATGAAGCTCACCATTGAAATATCGACACGGAAGGGTATTTATTTCGTTTGATCGCCATTTTAAGTGTCCGTTTTCTACAAAACTCAATAAGTATTTTAAATTGGTTGAAAATGAATTTGTATTTTTAATCTTTTATATATAAACTTCTTCTGTACGTGTGTATGTCACTAAAGTCCTCCTGAACGGTTGGACCGATTTTGATGAAATTTTGTGTGCGAGTTCCAGTGGATCCGAGAATGGTTCAGATTGGGCCCGGTAGGTGGTGCTGTGATTGATTTTTAGGAATATTTTTGTTTTCAAGGCAGGACAATGTCCGCTAGGCCCGCTAGTCTACTATAAATTTATTTTATTTCAATGTTTATTATTATTATCTACAGGATTTATAGAAGTGTATTTATTAGATAAATAACCGTTGGTAGCTAATTGGTTAATACCAGTAGGATATCTGATTATCCAGATCAGACAGGTACGATAATGATTATCTAGAAGCTTTTATATCTACATGAATTCCCTAGAGTCTTTATTTTATATTACAAACTGATAAAGTAATTGAAAATGTAAAAAAGACAATTCGTTAAAAATAAAAAGATGAAGCAAACACAAACCAAAATTATGTTCTCGTAAATTATTAGTAAAAAACTTTATAATTGAAGACGTTGCTCGTGGCTTCCTCTCAAAAGTGTATGATGAACACATTTATTAGAAATAATTATCTTCTACAATAAATAAATATGTCTACCTTTAGGCAATACAAAATATAATAAAACGATAAAAAGGTATTCAGTTTGTTAACATATACTATCCTAAAAGATTGCTTAAGGGCATGTGTATCAACTGAGATAAAGGGATCTATTAGAGAAACAAACAACCTCCATATAAAAAGGAGCCACTCTCGATTTAAGCCGCGTTCATACGAGAATATACCGAAACTTTACTCTGTTTTAAATACTGTCACTAAATTCCTTTTCTGTTTAAGACATTCAATTCGCAAAGTTATTTTAATACATAAGTCACTTATAATTAGTGACTTTATTTGACATCATTAATGTAGTTTTGTTTCGAGAATAAGTAGTAGAAGGTAATTAATTACGTGAACATATGTTGTGATGTCCGAATAATTCGACAGATGAAGTTTCTATGACATGTTACATGTTGTAGTCTCGCTATCTCCAAATAATTTTGTTTCTTTTACTATTTTAGATTACACTAGTAAAACCACTGTCTGACGGTAAAGGAAAATATGAACACTGGAATATTAATGGACTGGCATATATGAATACTACAACGATGTGTACGGAGCCTAATAAGTATCGGGTGTTCAGAAATTGGGTTGCTTTTATAATTTATATTACAGCGACTTGTAGTGTCGTAAGTATGTTCAAGACAAATTTGCTAAGCTTTGATTTGTATATAAATCATTATATATTTATATAATATATATATAATATTTGGTTTGTATACCCTTAAATAATAAATAATCAAACTAAGAAAAAATACAATTGTTTAAAACAATTCACCTTTAAGCGATTTTGCAAAAAAAACTGTTCTCTTTTACACATGCCCTATAAGCTTACACCTTTTATAACATATAGCAGTGCCCGCGACTCCGTCCGCGTGGACGGTAATGAAAAGAACTACTTTCTACTTTACATTTACCTATCTACTTAAAGAAACCAAGACTATATAATACTCTATTCTTTATGATTTTCTTGGTGAGGTTTTATCGTATACTTTAGCAGCGATGAGTGTTCAAACAAACAATCAGACAGATAGACAGACAAACATTTGTAAAAATGATTGAAATGAATTATATTACTTATAGAAATGTATCATATTACTAATACCAAGACATCTGCAAAAAAATTTTTACAAAAATCTAAAAAGTGTCAGCCACATTAGATTTACGTTTTTATTATATATATAGATTTAATTATATTACTCGAAGAATTATTATAATAATCGAAATTTAAAAAAACATTACATAACCCCTTTTGCTAGAGTAATATTTAAAGCGCGCAATGAGAAAAAGGCAAGGGAAACAACGCGTATTAAAAGTATGAACAGATTATATGGAATTCTGTTTGTTCTATTACAACGCTTTTCGAAATACCATTATAAAACCATGCGTGTGTACGGAACGTTAGACTCCGAGAATGCCCTTATGAACGTAAAAGCTCCAAGCTCTTAGGAACACGTCGAAAAGAAACTGCAGGAAACTCAACCGTATTTGATGTTATAATCTGTAATCGGATATGTATACACAATAATAATAATAGGTAATGTATACTTATTTGTAATAATGATAAATAAAATAAACAGTATTTTTAATATACTGAAAGTTAGTTGCTACTTAAAGTATACTGATACTAGCTGTTACCAGCGGTAGCTGTTACTACGCACTTGCTTTTTAAAAAATGTATTAAAGAAATGAAAAATTGTGACTGTGTTTTATACATTACAGAAAAGCTTTTTCAAAAACATTTGTAACTACGACACGCACGCCAACTGTAACATGTAACGTGTAAATTAGATATATGAATACAAATAGTATATCGAATGGGATGGGATTTATCATCAGCAACATACCTGGAACTTCAACCTACTATATACCAAACTCAGTGCTCACTAACACTATATAAGAAAGTAATGCAAATTATAAGCTATACATTATCGAACAATATATCTTAAATCTTTTATTATATAGATATAATATGCCCGTATTGTCGATATACTTAAGTTATTCTTATACGTTGCTATAATCACTGAGTTATGTAGAAACAAACGCGGTAAATAAAACAATATAGCCACCAAATTGACCAAAAAGATGATATAATTCATATTACATACAGATATATGACTTTCAATTATGTATATTTATTCTTGGAGTCCAGTAAGGCACACGTCTCACGCGGTTGTAACATATTTTTGATCAATTTCACACGGACGAATGCACAGGTAGCAGTTAATCACTACATAGTGTACCAATTCAAATAAAAAAAGAACCATTAAAATCGGTTCACAATTGACGAAAATATCGGTTAACATACATAAAAAATATACATACAATCGAACATGGTAACCTCCTCCTTTTTTGAAGTCGGTTAAAAAGAAAGTCTTCTGTCAGTTTATCTGTTCGCGATAAAGTAAAAAACGACCATTTTCATGCCATTTTCACCAGTAGATAGAATGATGATTCATGGGGAAGGTTTAGGTATAATTTGTCAAGGTTTTCATTTTATTATCGGGGCGGGACAACGTCTTCCGAGCCCGCTAGTTATCTGCCCGTAAAAGCCCCGTGAAAGTCGGTCCAATCAATTAGGAGATAGTAGGATATTGCGGACGAAGTCTTGAGAAACAAAATAAAATAGTCTAAGTTACTTCTTATAAGGTGAGTTATCTTCCAGTGAAAGTCCCGTGAAAATCAGTTCAAGCATTACGGATATTCCACTGCGGCCGAAGGCGAATAAAAAACCTAAATTACTTTTTATAAGGTCTGTTATCTACCAGTAAATACCCCGTGAAAATCGGTCCAACCATTTTGGAAATAGCCATGCGGACGAAACCGCGGACAAATAAAATAGAATATGTCAACCGCTATAATTTCGGCTATCTGGCAGTAAAAAGTAAAATTCCCGTTAAAATAGGTCCAGCCGTTTTGGAGATTACCCGCAACAAACAAACAAACAGAGAAAATATACTAATATAAAAATATAGACAAAGTATAAAGAAAATTTTTTTTGGTCATTTGTAGCCATATCCATTCATCAAAAAGTTGTTATTTTAATTGTACATACACATACTTTATTTTTATAATACGTAATAGAGAACAAATAAAAAATTAGAAATAAAAGTAGTATAAACTTTTTGCATAGGAAAACAAAATAAACTTCGAAAATGTTTGCGATAGAAACTTACCACGTTACCATGGCAACGTATATAATACTAACGCTAACGAAATCTTTATTTGAACAATTTTAATTTTTGATTATGAAGACTAAGAAGATAATAATGATGGATAAAATAATGTACGACATATTATATAGAAGATTTGGCGCTTATGCCTTTATTGTAACTTGGACATGGAAGAAAATTGATTAGAGGATATATAAGAAATACCTATATTGGCAACTTCAGAATTGCCAGTATGGATTAATTCCTGCGCCTGTCCTATTGAACGAATATTATACCACAGTGGGTGTTAGCCATCAGAGCCTTCGAGGCGGCCTCCCTACTAGCCGGATCCCCACCCTGGAAGCGAGAGCTCGAACGTCTTTGTATCGTCGACGCGTAGAGGCGATGGAGCAGGGGCACAGTCTTGCGTCTCGGGAAACTGAGGCGCTAAGATCCCAACTTTACCAGGTCCTAGCGGTGGAAGAGTGGTGTCGACGACTTGAGCATCCCAGCTGGGTCGTGGTTACGATCGAGGCTACATATATTTCATATTACATAAGCTTAGATTTATTAACCAGTAAATTTTGGTGATTTCGTTTTTTTTCTTTCTTCTATTCTGCAGATACTTGATGCGCACCTTTTTTTTTGCTTTCGTTTTATTTATTGTGTACGTCAAAAATCGTATCTGTGAGCAACTATTTTATACTTATTTCTTTATTTTTATTATTTCCAGTTAACTATTACCTATTTTTTAATGACGTTATTGCATGTATGGCGGTTTGATTTTGACCCTTTATAGCCATCTTTAGGTTATAATCCACAATATGCCACGTCGGAGCGTCCACGGCCCGATGGATGTACCTATCGATAAATGAGCTATTTAAAACCGAAAGATTTCCTCAAATCGGACTGGTACTTCCTGAGATCATAGCGTTCAACCAAACAAACAAACTCTTCGGCTTTATATATTAGTATAGATTTAGTATGTTTTTTTATGTCATAGGAGACAAACGGACAGGTAGGTCACTTGATGTTAAGTAATCACCACCGTCCATAGACTTACAACACCAGGGCCAGTTGCCATCCTGTGTTAACCTCCAGGGGGAGGAAGGGAAGGGGAAGGAGAAGGGCGGTGGGCCTTCGACGTTACTGACCGAACGAAACTCAGCAATGCAAGCATTGCTACTTCACGTCGGTTTTCTGTGAGAGAGTGGCACTATCCCGGGCGAGCCGTCCCATTCATGCTGAAACCAGTAATAGCTTCAACGTGGTTCTACCAACTACCAAAATTAAACGACGTATTGTAATGTCTTTTTGTGTACACCTTTTACTTGTATTAAGATTAATATATTGCATGTTAACATTTTTAGTTTAACGTAAAAGCGAGGGTCAGTGATTCCTTGGGCCGATCAGGTTAAATACCTAGGAGTCACGTTTGATAAACGCCTCACGTTTCATCAACACACTAAAAGAGTCAGGAATAGGGCCGCTATGGTCTTGGGTCGGTTACACCCGTTAATTTGTCACAAGAACAAGATGTCCTTAAGACACAAGCTCACTCTTTACAAAACTTGTATTCGTCCGATTTTGACATACAGCGCACACGTTTTTGCACATATGTCAAAAGCTAACTTTTTGTCACTTCAACGCATACAGAACCGCTTCTTGCGTAAAGCCACCGGGGCTCCGAATTACGTTCGTAATGAGGATCTCCACAGGGACCTGGAGATGCCTTCTATCTGGACGTACGTAAAGTCACTCACCGCTAAAACCGCGAATCATCCTAGCTCATTAGTGGTATCCACCGCAAACTACAGAATAGTACCAGACGTACCGCGTTACAAAAGACGTCCGCGCCATATTTTTACCGATCCTCCCGACGACATAACGGCAGCGAACGATCAGTACCAGCCTGTCTCTCAAAACAGAGCGTGTTCACGCCCACGTCCGCGTAACCACTGATCTGTGATCGCCGCCGTGGTCTGGGGGTAAATTTCGCTCCCGCACACCAGAGTAGGCCCCTTCGGCAGCGGCTCAAGCCTAGGTTCGTTCCCTCGTCAGGGAGCCCTTGATTACGCTGCTCGCGCGATACAGTAACACACCTATCAAAGCTAACCTAAGTTAAAGCTAAACTATTCATACCAATAAGAGTTGCTGAAACATATATGTGTACCAAGCATACATATCTCAACAACTCCTATGTGTATTTTGTATCGGAAAAGATTCTAAACTATTACAGTTCGATACGGAAAAGAAAAGAAAAACCCATCCACTTTATGTGTAAGCGTGTATGCGTGCACGTGCGTGGAGGTGATATGTGTAATGTTGTCGCAGTGATGTAAGATTTTGTGTCACTGTATCGCGCGAGCAACGTACTCAAGGGCTCCACGCCAAGGGAACGGACCTAGGCTTCAGCCGCTGCCGAGGGAGGCTTAAGATACTTCGATCAACAATAACTAGATAAAGGGTCGGCGCGAAAAATACGTCTCGGTAAATAACAGCTCACTTGAAATGTGTGCCCTTATTTTGTTTAGTTTGTTTGAAACACAGCCAATGTAAGCCCGTTTCACATGCCGCAGTGTATTCAAAAGATGCAAAAATAATACCCGAAAAAGCAATTTAACGGCCGGAGTATCTTACTTTCGCTAAATACATGTTGAATAAGTTATATTTTAAGCTTTAAACTAACAAATAATATCAAATTTTGAACAAAATTACCGACTTTAAACCTGTGGTACCACTGATAGGCCAAGGCTCGCCAACCACGCAGAAACACGTACAATAACGAGAAAAAGTACTTTATTCAAGATAAATATAAACAAAATAAACAAAACAATAAAAAAAGATAAATATAAACCAGATCGAGTTTCTTGCCGGTTCTT
>MU160250.1:45186-74520 GCA_015888305.1 Antheraea pernyi
ATCTACACTAATATTATAAAGAGGAAACGTTGTATTTGTGTATGTTTATAACGAATAAACTCAAAAACTACTAGACGGATTTCAATAATCCGTTCATCATTATATGGATACGCCACCCTCCCGGGGGAGAGGGTGGGTTATGTCCGAGTCGCACGGACTAAAACCCCACGGTGTACCGACAGACCGTTTTGTGGGGGCGGCAAGGGATCGTTCCAGCTAATCAACCTTGTAGAGCCGCCCCCACGGTCCGCCCGGCGGAAGGTGACCGCCGGGCTCCTACCTATAGAGGGACAGATCAGGTACACACCGGCTGCCCCCCCTCGTCCGCCGGACCCGTGCAATGAGGAGATGGGCCCCCCGGCCCATCCCCTCAGGTCCGGCTACGGTGGCAGGAGGAGTTCTGCGAGATGACCTCCTCGCAGAAGGAGGCCATCGCTCGCCAAGCCTGTTCGCTGCCGAGCATGGCCGAAACCACGCTCGGCAGCGATAAGTCCGTTCCCACTGCCGCCGCCAGGATGCGGCGCTGCTCCCCCCACGCAGCACACTCAGACAGCGTGTGCTGCGCGACTGTCGACAGTCCTGTCTCGACTTTTTTTTACTTGTATTATGCTAACATAATACAGGGAGAAATTACCTCATTTATTATTTTGTAGCTAAGAGCTGGAATAAAGATAATACTGAAACAAAAAAAAACACAAGTGTTTTGTATTTTTAATCATAAACATAAGCAACTTAGTTAACATTTAATAGATTCATTAAAAAAAAATGAAAAGAGCGCTTGTCTAAATTTTACTTTCATTAACTTCTCCATGTCACTTTGTCCTTTGTTACATTGTTTACGGTATAAAATATTCCAGTCACAATAACAAAAAACTTTTCTCGCCAGATAGGTATTTTCATTTCAATGAAAGAACTTCTCAAATACCTACTAACAAAGTATTTAATATGCTATTTCGTTGTAAATAATTTTGGGAGTTATTAAAAAACAAAATAACATGTTAGTAGATATTTAGATTAGTAATTTATGAATGAATTGGGATTTGTTCTATTGTACATATTTACCTCGAAAGAAACGGAATTTCATAGCTGTTATTGGTATTTTTTTCCTTAAGTTTATCTATTAATTGGCAGGTATCAGCGACTTGTCTTGACCTCCGGCCGCCGTAGTTGTGGCCTGGGGGCGATAGACAGATGCATGTCCGTCGCTCCGGGCAGTTAAACTGCACAAGTTCATGTGGTGGAGGTGCATTATGCTGATGCTCCCACAGTACGTTAGGGGAGTAACACCCATTTCCCCTTGAGGGGTCCACCATCTTGACCCCTCAGGCCGCAGTTTGGGTCCCTTAGGAGGGGACAACACCTGTTGGAGGAGCAGATGTAGTGTCGATTAGACAGTCCCTGCTCTTCCGGCCATAAGGTGTAAGAAGGTACCATGGGGTTTTAGTCCGTGCGACTCGGGCATATCCATCCTCTGCTGCCCGGCGAGATGGATATCCGTTAGGGATTCCCCCATGGAGAAAAAAAAAAGATATCAGCGACTTTATTTTCATGAAAATAATGTTACTTTATAAAGGAAATTGCTTGTTTAAACTGCATTAATTATGTTATTTTACCTTTTACTGTAATTTGCTTGTTATTAATTAACCTTTATAACATTTTTACCGATTTTTACCGATCTCTCTCACATTTTGTCATAACTGCTTACAGTACAATCATTTGGTAATTTAATCTGAAATAAATTGGAAACTGGCTAGTTTTATAAACTTTCCTAGTCTTGCCTAATTTCTATTTTGCCACCAAAAAAGTTTATTTCATAAATTGTAAGACATTTTCTAGTTTCCCCTTTATAACATTTTTACCGATTTTCAGCTATCTCTGTCACAGTTTGTCATAGCTGCTTACAGTTCAATCATTTGGTAATTTAATCTGAAATAAATTGAAAACTGGCTAGTTTTATAAACTTTCCTAGTCTTGCCTAATTTCTATTTTGCCACCAAAAAAGTTTATTTCATAAATTGCAAGACATTTTCTAGTTTCGTTTTGATAATTATGTTTTTAACGTAAATTTGTAATATTGTCAGAAAACTGTTTTAGGCGCTATTTCACCAAAATGGCGGCTCAAGCGACAGAGACTAGGTGGTAAAGTAAAAATTCGCAAAAGCAAGCTATAACATTAGCAATTTTCAAAATCTTAAAAACCTTCAAAGTAACTTCTTCTTTGGGCATCAAATGACTGTTCTACTAGCGTCTATGTAATATCGTAGTGAATTATAAATCATTCTTGGGGTTACATCCTCACATATAGATTATTAATCCATCTTCTATCTATACATATATGTTCATTACAAACATAATTTAATTAGTTTACAAGTTCAATAGACGATTTGTGCGAGTTAGTTGTTACGACTTCTATTTTTGCTTCGTTAATTTTTCTTTTTTTTTCTTTTTTTTTCGAACTGTCTACGCTATTGACCAAGGAAGGTCTTAACAGCTTCACCGGACTACTAAGGCGAGCGCTTAAGGCACTCAGCCGATTTTATTTTGACAACTAGCTCAAGGGTGCGCGGCACACCTCGGCTTTGGCTGTTGCCTGATACATGCAATTCGCGACCTATGTAAGCTAACCTAAGCTAACTATTCATACATATATGAGTTGTTGAAACATATATGTGTACCAAGCATACATACCTCAACAACTCTTATATATATTTCGTATCGGATAATATTCTAAACTATTTCAGTTTGATAAGGGAAAAAAATAAAACCCTTCCACTTGCATGTGTAAGCGTGTATGCGTGCACGTGTGTGTAGGTGATATGTGTAATGTTGTCGCAGTGATGTAAGATTTTGTGTCACTGTATCGCGCGAGCAGCGTACTCAAGGGCTCCACGCCGAGGGAACGGACCTAGTTTGCGTTGTTAATGCCGTTGTGTTTTTGTTGCGCTGCTGTCGCCGCTCTCTCCACCAACCACTCGCACCCCCATTGGCTCCGGCTGCATCACGCCACTCACGAGGGCGTGGATTGGCCCACACGTACAGCGGGATACTTGAAGTGGCGTAGACAATATACTTAATAAGAATGTAAATCTAACGTATTTTTTTAGATTTTCGTGAAGAAATTTTTGCAGGTGTCTAGGAATAAGAAATAGAACACATTTCAATGATTTTTAGAAATGTCTGTCTGTCTGTTTGTATGATTACGTATCACTGCTAAAGTAGTGACCTCATAACCATATCATCTGACGAGAGAAGAGTAGTAATCTATACTAATACTAGCGGGCCCGACGGACGTTGTTTTGATAATAAAAAAAAATCCTAAAGGTCAACCGCAACTCCACCCACCGGGTCCAATTGTGAATCTAAACCATTCTCGGATCCACTGGAACATACACACAAAATTTCATCAAAATCGGTCCAGCCTTTTATGAGGAGTTCAGTGACATACACACGTACAGAAGAAATCTATACTATATATACTATTATACTATATACAAGTATATTATATAAAGAGGTAATATCATGAACCACTGGTCCAATTTTAAAAATTCTTCCAGTGTAAGATAGCTCAGATATCGAGAAAGGCTATATATCAGAAGCTAGTTTTAGTCTAGTTCCTACGTGTAAAGATAAACTTCAATAAAATACATAAATGTGGTACAAAGTGAATAATTCCGGTAAAGGAGCCAATCTAATAGAAATGTCGCTAAAAGATCATTCAATATATTGTGTGTTATTCTCAAAGCAGATTCGATGGGAATGTGTTTCTTCCCCTCGCAATTGATATATATCTAAATTACATATGTATAGTGGCAGAAGTCAGCAGAGGCAGGTACTAAACATAAATGTCCCGAAGTTATTCTTGACCGTCCTTTCGTTTCTACGTAACAAATGTGGGTTTCGTTATTAGGTACCTTATCTCAGCTATTTGTCTTGCCGACCCTAATTTATTACAAATATAATATATTATTCCCTTTGATTTATATTTAAATACGTACATTTTAGGGAATGCACACAGTTTAACTGTTTTACTTTCTAAATTAAAAATACTCAATTAGGCACCAAGGAAGGCTGTTATAGACGCCAAAACAATCATCGGTTCGGTAAACAACCCAGTCATGAAGAAGAACCGGCAAAACAATGTCAAAGTATAACAATACATTATATTTACAAACGTTTTTATCGATGTACAGAGAGGGGTGTTATTTCCAGACATCACCATCGTTCACAAATCGATCCACTCTATAATAGCGTTTTGGCAACAAACCTGCTTCAGTTGTTGCTTAAACTTACAACCGGACAAATCGGTAATATGCTTTAGGACCTTATGATATAACTAGATGTGCCCGCGACTTGTACAAAACAACGTGGAAACAAACACGTGGAACCTTGTACAAAACAATGACTAATAAAGTCATCTGAACGTATTTAGTCCATTCGCTTATCTACTTTTCTCTCATACTTAAGTCGCGACGCCATTAAAATGAAAAAAACTTTTGATAGAGTGAACCGATTTTAATGAAACAAACACTAGGTTAGTCCCGAGGATATACTTTATGATCTTCTTCTTCTTCTTACCCTTATCCCACATAAGTAGGATCGGTACAACATGTTTCTCATGCTTTTATGCATGCGTTTGGCTTAATTTTACGATCGGCCGCCTGCCTGACATCAACCCTCCTTGGGATTATTTTGTTGTACCACTGTATTTATGATTATTATTACATAGTTACGAAGTCTGATGGGCTCTTTTAGCCTTACAATTGTTTGTTCCGGTTAAAAACGAAGTTCTTGAAGATTATGGTTTGCTTGTTATATTGCCATTTTTATGTAACGTAAAACTATCCAACTTTAGACTATTCCCGAGGACTGCATTTTCAGGTTTTTTTTCAGGGTCCGTGGTTTCAGAGTTTTCTCACTAATTGTAATACAATATTAGATATAATAAACCATTATAAAAATATAAAATAGGACAATTATAATAGAAAAATAAATGCAAATAAAATGACATTTCAGTGTCGAGTGTCATTTTACTTTATGATATGGGATTTTATTGTGAACCCAGTACTTTAGTAGTGACGCGTGTTCATACAAACAGACATTTCTAAAAATGATAGAAATGTATTCTATTCCTTATTCCTAGACACCTGCAACGATTTTTTTCACATTCTTATTATATGTATAGATCTAACACTATTACTTAATAAACTTATTAGCTTTACTAAGCTTAAAACTTGGATTGGACATTGGAAAATGCATATTTATTTAAATCATTTGATACCGAGAGTCGTAAAAAGCAAATTTTCATCTCGTATTTATTTATTTTTATGGGTCATCGACATAATACTTTATTAAATATACAAGTAGTAACACTTTTATAATTAAATATAAATACAGTTATATTTATAGATATACACGGCATACTCCAACAATAAATTAAATTTCAATAAAAGTAATTATTGACATATAAAAACTCAAGACGCACAGTCTCGAATAAAAGTAGCGCTCAAAACCGGCCGTAAAAACCCTCCAATATACATACGTGCTTATAGTTATGCGAGAAATTTATGATTTTGCAAATTCAACCTTACATGAATGCTTTAAAGTTGGTTTTTACAAAAAAAAATATTTTATTTTATTGTAGCACGGCAAAATGACTGCCCTATGCCTGATGGTAAGCACAATACAATCCAAAAACAATGGCCACCGCCGAGAGAGAATCTATCCATCACCGGTCGCCTCTGTCATGCCGGCCTGCGAAAAGCTGGATATGCATAGGCTGATCCAGAAACGCGACTCGCAGAAGGGAATCACTATGACAGGCTTTTTCGCCATATACATGGTGGTTGCGACCCAGTCGGGCTGTAAAACCCTACCACCCCGCTTTCGCCATTGCCTCGTCCGTTATTCAGCAGGGTGCACCACGTGCAGGTGAGGTTGGCTTGGGTGTCTCAAGTCTTATGATGTTATTCGACACCCCTTACACCTCAAAAGGGGTAAGTACAAGTTCGCAAGCGACGCGAGACTATTTGAAATGAGTGCATAATCCAAAATTATGCATTTATTTTTGTGTAACGGCTGTGAGCCGTTCAATGTGCACCTTGGGTTTTTATATATCAATCGATTTAACCTAGATACCATGAAAACCAACAAATTGTAAAAAAAAAAACAGAAATACTAAAATCAATTAGTTACTATAAACCATATTTTAAAATAATATGACCCTTAACAAGCTGATATGTTATCTTAAAATAAATTATACATGATTATTATTATGTTCAATCATTGCTGCCTATTTGAAGATTACTAACAATTGATCAAAGAGAGTATATCAAATTCAAAGTGTTATGTGAAACCATTTCGGAACGGGTAATAGGAGGCGAACCCAGTTGTGAATGATCGCCTCTACGATACTTGTTACCCTCCTTGACTATTTATACGGAGAAACGACGTTCAATATGCAACCTCTTTTTTCGCATAATAACGTGGAAGCGAAGATAAATAACTATGGCATATTATTTAGATAAAAATAATATTTTATGTAATAAATCTCGGCCAGCTACAACCCCACAACGCTATCTTTCTAGCTAGTTATTTTCATAGCCGACAGCTCCAACCCGCTTCGCTGAAATATCTAACGTAAGACAATATTAATTATTAAATGGCACCAGACTGCTTCACAGTACTATAAAACAATTTTTGTATGTTATATTTGTCATGTTTGTCTCGAACCGTTGGGTCACCTGATGTTAAGTGATCACAACCGTCCATAGACACTAATATCACCAGGGGAGTCGCAAATGCGTTGCCAACCCGTATTTGGTGGGAATGGGGGAGGAGGGAGATGGGAGAGAGGAGGTTGACCTCCGGCGCTCTCACTGACCGAACGAAACGCAACAATGCGAGCACTGTTACTTTACGTCAGTTTTTTGTGAGAGGGTAGTCACCTGGACAAGCCGACCCATACATGCTGAAACCGGTAACAGCTTCAGCGTGCCTTTACCACCTACCAAAATGTATTATATTGCCCATTCCATAACGTAATCGACTTCAATACCAAACTTACTTAGAACTTGTTCAAATGACTGAAGGATATATGGACATTAACATTTACAATTATTCCAAGTATAATAAAATAAAAATATGTTCATTACAATGATGTTTTTTTTATAAAGTAGACTCGAAATCGATTAGTAAGAACATTTTCACCAGTATCTTTTCGGTAAAAAAATATAAAAACAAATATGTACTGGATCTGAATTCTTACAGGAAACATCACTGAATAAAATAGTGGAGGACCCTAAATATTAGACATTTACAAAAAGATATAGTAGTGATACATATATATAGTATTTGTATTACATTAATGTACAATACTTGAAAATATATCTGAGAGAATATTTAATGTCAGTCCAACGTCGATGTTGGTAAAAACAAATATACACATAAATAAAACTTAATTACCTGTTCGAACTAATATCCGTAACGAATGAACCGATTTTGAAGAGACTTCTGTGGGCAGTTAAAAGATTTCACAAAGCATTATCATTAGAATAGCATCTGAGATACAGACACGGCCTAGTTCAGGCGCTAGAATAGATAGATGTCAAGTAATATTGTACTAGTGAGCGATCAGAGGTCGACATTCGACCATAGTTCATTGATTTTTTGAAGTTGAATGTAGAATGAAAGAGGGTAATTGGAACGTAAGAGTAAAATAATACATAAAGTTGAGCATAGCAACCTCCTTCACAACCTTTCTTGAAGTCCTTTATTGATAGATGTCAAAATGTCTTTTTTATTTACATGTGTGTATATGTTGTGTAAAATTGAAGTAGTAGTGTGAGTAATGCATATTTTAATTAATTTAATGTTACATACATTCTAATGCATTTTATAAAAAAATAAATAGCTTTCTGCACTTCTCCTCCATATAAACTTTAACTATGCCAAATTTCACGTCCATCCGTTTGCCCAATTCCGTTAAAAAGGGATACAAAGTTTAGGCTTCTCGTATTAATATATATGATGATGATGTCGTAAGAAATACCTTCTGTACCATAGTGTATCTTGTTCAAATAAATTTATTATTATTTTTACTATTCAATCAAATCAAAAATACTTTATTCAGTTTAGGCCCTAATAAGGCACTTATGAACGTCAAAACCACCACCGGTTCGGAGAACAACCCAGTCTTCGAGAAGAACCGGCAAGAAACTCGATCGGGTACATTTTTTAACATACCGTTTCCAATACACCATACAATAGTTTATAGTGGCTGCATAGAGAGGAGTCAATTCCAGACATCACCATCGTTCACATATTGATCTACTTTTGACACCAAAACCAGCTTGACATGGCACTTAAACTTACATTCCGGCAAATCAGTAACATGCTTCGGGACTTTATTGTAAAACCTAACACTATTACCTAAAAAACTATTACTGGTTTTCCTAAGTCTGAACATGTGACGATTAGGTTGTTGAAGTTTCTAGTAATTAGATCATGTCGGTCATTTACAAAACGCAGTTTTTTTAAGTTTTTACAGACATACATTAAATTATCAAGATTGTACTGGAAGGTAGAGTTAACATACCGATATATTCACACACATACATACACTTTATACATTCATAAATATATATTATCGAATCATACACTTATAAATATAAAAAACGGACAATGAATTATTATTATTGTTAGTCGATTATTATTATTGAAAACATTTAACAGAGGTAACCATCAAATTACATTTAACAAATAAAAGCCAGCCCACAGTTAATCCATACAAAAAAAAATTGTTCTCACGAAACAACAAAACCACTTTCACTACAACAAAGCTGCGGGCTTCAGCTTTCCTATTAAATAAAACTGTTTAACACGTAAACCTTTTAACGTAATCTAAACATCTAATCCACTACTTGAAATATTCGCAACGTTTATATAAATCTTTCAAGTTATTTCCCCGCGTGTGATTTAGCGACGTTAGGGCGGTTTCTTTAAAGCATTTCATTTCACGCGTCTGGCGTCGCCTTGTTTATCTCTATGCTTACTACACGTATAGAAAATATAAAAATACGGTCGGTATTTTTAGTAACATTGTATTTATTAAGTAAGCCAGCCGATAGCTGTAATTGCGTCTGCGTCGTATAATATTTTCTATATATATTTTGTGTACAGAGGAAGAAAAATAAGCACCACACCGTTTACCCAATTCCCCCAGAGCAATAAAACACCAAATACAATAATCACTAATTAAGACGTTACTTTTTTTTTGGAAGTGTTAGAGCCACGCTGAAGCGATTAATTACTGGTTTCAATAAGAATGGGTCGGCTCGCCCGGGGTAGTACCACCCTCTCACAGAAAACCAATATGAAGTAACACTGCTTGCATTTTTTACTTTCGTTCGGTCAGTGAGAGTGCCGGATAATCCACCTCCCTTCCCCCTCCCCCTTCCTACTCCCCCTCCCCAAAACACAAGATGTAGACGCTCTTGCGACTCTTCTGGTGTTGCAAGTGTCTATGGACGGTGGTGATCACTTAACATCAGTGACCCACCAGTTCCTTTGCGTCCTATTATATATATAAACAAAATAAAAAATTTGACCAACTTTTTAACTTAGAAAATTCGAGAATATTTAAACGATCTATTTATATTTTTTAGAACAATACCTAAATAAAAAAAAACAGACGTTAAAAAAATTCTAACTTTTCATACATTCTTTTATTTTATTGTTTGATCTCGTGTATTTATTTTTTCCTTATGCTTACAAGTCCTTTAAAAAAATGCCTTACAATATAAGTGTCTCATCTCCAACAACATGATTTTAGACACCAGTTTAATTTATATTTAATTTATTAATATATTACTAGCGATATCTGGCCTCTTCGCACACGTTTTGTATGCAGTAATTATTTTCAACTCCTATTATATACAATTTAAATACATGTTGCATAATCAGGAAAATACCTTTGTTACTAACTTTCATGATTTGATGCTTGGAATTTAACCGTCAGAATAACAGACATTCTCAAATTCGAGTTCGAATTAATTAAATTGTTCTCAGAATCAATTGGGGAACTACTGTAGGAACTCTGATAAATCTTTTAGAAGAAACTAATTACCGTGACTTATTCAACTAGAATTGTATTAAAAGTTTTAATGTAAATTTATAAATAAATATTTTGTATTGTCTTTCGAAACCCTTAAATAAAAGACATAAAAAAAAACAAGTCACGATAGTTTCTTAGTATTTATTCAAATAAAGAATTGTATTAAAGTTATAAAGGAAATTTATGAATAAATGAATACTTTATTGCACTTTTCGTTTGTACACCGGCGAACTTAATGTTATAAAGCATTTTCTTCCAGCTAACCAGCGGTATTGTTGTCAATCAAACAGTTTTGTAGGTAGTGCATATATATAAAAACAGAAATTAAAAAATAATTGATTACATATATACATATATAACATAAATATACTCATATACATACACAGATAAACGTACATTCATACTTACATGCATACATACCAATATATAAAATATATACATATAGAAAAAATGTATTATAAATACCAATTTTAAAACTAAACAGACACTATGCCTCGTGTTTCTCAAGTAAATAGCGATGTATTTATATTAATATTTATAATCGTCTTTATAAACAATGAAATAGAAAGAAATATAAAACTTAAAATAAATATATACGATTACTTGTTATTATTTAATTACCTCACAGACAAATAAACAGGTACAGTCACTGTGGCGAGGAGACCCTCAGGCAAGATTGCCCAAGGTTTAAAGAGGGAAAAATACCTTGCTCCTTAAACTGTAGCCGTAGGAAGGAAGCACAAAAAGAACATAACGCCTTCGACGAAAAATGCCCTACAAGGATCAAATGGGATACGATATCGAGGCGAAATGTAGCATATTGCTAAGGACAAGAAAAGGGTAAGCAACTACTCAAAAAAAATGCTCAAGTAAAAACTTAAAGCTCATTTACAGTTTGATTAAGTTGATAAACCTCTCCGTCATAGTGATTGCGTCTGCGGGTCGCGTTTCGGGATAAGCCTGTGCATATCCAGCTTTTCGCAGGCCGGCATGACAGTGGTGACCGGCGATGGGTAGTGTGTCACTCGGAGGTCGTCATTGTTCTTGGATTGTACCGTGCCTACCATCAGGCACAGTGCAGTCATTTAGTCGAGCTACAATAAACAAATAAAGAAGCACTGTACCAAAAATAATAACTATTTACCTCCTTTTTTTTGTGGAGGAATCTCTTCCCAGACATTGCCAGTTCCCCAAGTGGGGGGCTGATTAGTTAGATTATTATTATTATTATTAGACTTACTTTGTTTAATAAAAATAAATGGGACATAACGAGAGTCATTAAAGGGACGCTGAAGATCGATGAATAAGAAAGTTACAAATTGGTAGTAATGAGTACTCAAAATGAGAACTGCTTCCTGACCTCCTCAGGCATCCAGATGTCTGAAGAATAGAGCGGGCTTGAGTAGTCGCTTAACATAATCAGCTGCCCGAAAACAATAGCAAACAAAGGTTCAACTGGAAATGAAAGATACGAAAAAAAAATATGGCCGACATACACGCGAAAAGTTCCAAGTGGATATCCGGCGAACGACATAAAAACAGGTAGTGTCAAGATTTGGAAACATGAAGAAGAATAACTAATTAATAAAATAAGTAATTGCTCAGGGCTCCTATGCAAGATTAGACGCCTAAAGTTTTCAAAGGAACAGAAGATAAGAAAGCACAAAATGGAAAAATAAATAACGGAAACGAGAATGAAACTAGACAATAATAGAAATAATAAATCAATAGAGTTAAAATATGTAGATACATCAATAAATAAAAGAAAGAACAAACGAAAACCAGCAGCAATAAGTTCTCTGCCTACCCGCGGTAGAGGTGACCCAGCGAGGGCTGACACAATGTCACCTCACAGTGAAAATAAAAAATAAAACTACCTCACAAATTCCGTTAACGTTCAGAGGCTTTTAATAACATAAATCCATCATGGCGACCTTTCTTTACAAAATGTAAGTAAATTTGAAATAAAATGCGACTTACTTTTCGGAGTACCAATAGTTAAAAGAATATCTTAGATCTAATAACACATGCTAACAAATTAAACAGTTTTAATACTGCGTTACTAACTTGCTCCTTGTATCCTTCTATGTATGAATATAATACAATTCCTTCATACAACTTTCACCCGCTTCCAACACCTAGAATAACTTGGAATTTTGCATACATATTATTACCGCATACAGCTGTGGTAGTCGAATGGTTTACCCAGTGGAATATCGACTTGACATCAAAACCTTACGTGTACTAACAAACTTTCTGGCATTCCATGTATATATATCTACTAGTTTCAATTAGTACTAACATTAACTGACGCTGAACGAAAGCATTGTGAAGAAATTTGAACGTAAAATATGAAATTCTAAATAATAATTTTTAACATCATCTATAGGTTTTAGCATTTGTCCACAATCTCATATGTTGTTAAATAATGACGTGGTCAAAGATATTAAATACGCCAAGCCTAGAGGGGACTGGCTCTCAAGTATAATAGCCGGGACATACCAACAGTTGTTTGTCGATAGATTTTCAGCTTGAGAATAGTATTTAGCCAGGCAGACTTAGAAAAAACCACTTCGCTCTATTTTTTTCACGACGTTTTCTATCACCTGAAACTCCGTCTCTGTTACAAGGACTGGAAGCCACGTCCAACGACACTGTGTCGGAACACGCTATCAAGGAAGCCGTCAATGCTTCAAAGTCGCATTATAATTTCTCCGAGCTTGAAAACGCTACTGTAATATATCGTAAGCCAGAATTGTGATTACCCTCATAGCCTGGGATCATGAAGAGATATTTGACTCAAATTAGGGCCTTACTAGGTTGATAATAAATTTTTATTTAAAAATAATAATAATAAACTAGCGGGCCCGGCGGACGTTGTCTCGCCCTGATAATAAAAAAACCTTGAAAAATTATATAATTAACTCTCCCTCATGAATCACTTTATCTACTGGTGAAAACCGCATGAAAATTGGTTGAGTAGTTTTTGAGTTTATCGCGAACAAACAGACAGACGTGGCAGAGGACTTTATTTTATAAAATGTAGTGATAATTTATATAGCTAACCTTAACACTTTCTACGATAACTTTTGATGTCGAATTTGAAGATTATTGTTCTATACACTTAAAATCTATCAATGTGAAATATTATTATGAAAAATAAGATTACTACAGATTATATTATATTATATATTACATTTTATTATATAGACTACAGAGTATTTCTACAAAATCGTAATAGAATACAACTTATTATCATAAATCTAGACGTCGACGTAACGCCGCGCCCTGCTACACCTTTTGTGAAATCTATCAACCATTTTTTTACGACGAAAGGCATGTACTTTGATATATTTTAATACATATAGTTTATTTTTATCGCTTCACAAAATCACTGTGTACCATACGTAACTATATACAGTTTTAATATCGTTAAATAAACCTATAAGAATAATAAATCACATTGAACTGAAATATAAGAAATATTTTTCTCTAGCAATTTTAAAAGCACATATCAGTACTAAGATGAAATGTTTCTAGAGAAAATTCTGTCGCCGAGCCATAAATATTTTATTTTCCCGGTAACATTGTTTCAAAGGAGAAAACGAATGAACGAGGTAACGATTGAAATGTATGATTATTCTATAAACTATTTTTTTATTTTTCAACAAGGCTTTGTTCAGTATATTAACTGGGCACTTCAATTTTCAGTATAAGCTCAGTTATATTATTTGTTTCTAGATAACGCCCTCGGCTTATTACACCTGATCATACTGGGAACGTGCTATGAACGAATTAGACAGGAAAAATCACGACATTACGGTACCCATATAAATGTATCATCATGACTTTCACGTCGGTCCAATCACGGTGTTGGTTCGTGATGGAAAGGTGTAGTGGTCGTTGTTTCTACAAAGAATGTTTTCTACATTTTTCCATACAGTTACTGCCACGAATGGAACTTAAATACATTTGATTTCCTTATCTCTGTATACTGGAATCAATTTTATCTCAACACATACCGGCAAATTATAAGGTTAGATATCAAAAGCAAATATATTTTATCAGTTTACACCCTAAGAAGGCATTTGTCAACAATAATTGCTTTTGTTCTTTATTTTAAAAAAGTAATTGTTCACAGTCGTTTATCATCACTTTTAGAAAATAAGCAGTGACGTATTCATTTCTAGAAATAACTATCTGATGCGGCATATAATAATATTTTGACAGTAAGATTTAATTGACGTGGTGCTTGAACTAACTGCCTGGCAAGTCAGTAGCGTGCTTTGAGTCTTCGTTGCAGAAATTGTAAGCCATATCACAGCTAAAAAACAATATTATGTTGCCATTATCCGATACGAAATATATATAGGAGTTGTTGAGGTATGTATGCTTGGTACACATATATGTTTCAGCAACTCATATATGTATGAATAGTTAGCTTAGCTTAGGTTAGCTCAGATAGGTCGCGAATTGCATGTATCAGGCAACAGCCAAAGCCGAGGTGTGCCGCGCACCCTTGAGCTAGTTGTCAAAGTAAAATCGGCTGAGTGCCTTAAGCGCTCGCCTTAGTAGTCCGGTGAAACTGTTAAGACCTTGCTTGGTCAATAGCGTAGTCAGTTCGAAAAAAATAAAAAAATATTATGTTATCATATTTTATGATATAAGTATAATAAGTAATGAGTCACCGTCATGTTCTTACCGTTATCCCACTTAAGTAGGGTCGGTACAATTTATTTTAGCAATAAATAAATATATCAAATATTGAACTATTTGATATAAGCTCACTAGTATGTCAACGTAGTGTTGATTAGATCTTATAAAAGCCTTCACGGGGTGTACAAGCAATCATATTGAGTCGAGATTGTTGCTACCCTAAGTTTGCACTGGACAGGAAATTTAATTTTATTATACTTTTAGCACATTTTTTATTCCATTCTTACTAGATATTCGTTTATATATTTTAATATTTATTCTGCCAATATTAGGATTAATCATAGTTAAAATATCAAGCCTTAATCCGATGGAGAGTTAATGTCAGACAAGCGGCCGATCGTAAAAATTAAGTAAAATACTACATGACAACGTTACCATCATCTTCTTACAATTATCCCACTTAAGTAGGGACCTGATAATTTTTTTGGCAATAAATAAATATATCAAATATTGAACTATTTGATATAAGCTCTACTAGTATGTCAACATAGTGTTCATTAGATCTTATAAAAGCCTTCACATGTACAAGCAATCATATTGAGTCGAAATTATTGCTACCCTAAGTGTGCACTGGAAAGGAAGTTAAATTTTATTTTACTTTTAGCACATTTATTATTCCATTCTTAATAGATATTCGTTTATATATTTTAATATTTATTCTGCCAATATTAGGATTAATCATAGTTTAAACATCAAGCCTTAATTCGATGGAGGGTTAATGTCAGACAAGCGGCCCATCGTAAAAATTAAGTAAAATACTACATGACAACATAACAAGTATGAGAAGTGTGTAGTACATTACAATATATATTGAAATGGCAACAATGTATAATAAGAGATCCTATACAAAACTTTTGCAATTCTATTTATACCGAAAAACAAATCGTAAGTACTATTTTGATCTCTTTACAACGCGTGCAAAGTTTCAAAATGAGATCGTTTCGCTTTTATCGGCACATCGCTCGAGACTCGTATGTTTCGTTTATTACACCATCCAATGCCTTGCTGATATCTATCTTTACGCGATCAATACATTCGAAGATACATGTTTTTAATTTAATTCATGAAGAACCGTTTTTAGTGATACTATGTTACGCATAAATTAAACACTACCATTTTGAACAACGAAAACTTATTTAAACAACAAAAGAATATGCTTACTTTGCGTATTCATTATGTTTTAGACACGGTAAAGACTATTGAGTAATAATCATAATTGTTTATATTACTAATTAGCTGTGCCCGCGATTCCGTCCGTGTGGAGGCTAATGTAAGAAAACAGTAATTAGTAATATTATCTGAATGTATTAACCCTTAAATGCATGACACTGAATTTCTACTACAAAATATATTACATGTGGAGTATTTATTATACGGGTTTATAGAATATAACGAAACAGTTTGTAGTTAATATTGTATGTTTATTTTTAAAGGGAATTTCTTCCATAAGAATAATACATCATATAATACAAAGAAGTTAAATGTATTATAAAGTCAAAGGATTTATGTATTTTTTTATTTTGTCCGAATGCCTCGAACTAAATTATAATTTAGAGACAGTGTTTCATATTTGAGACACTATGCATTTAAGGATTAAGTCCATTTACCTATCTACTTTTTTCTCGTACATAAGTCGCGTCGTTATTTAAATTACAATAAATTTTGATAGACATAACCGACTTTAATGAAACAAAGATTAAATGTTACTCGAAAATATTTTTTATCATGAAGGCAGTACTGTAGCAGTGATGCGTGTTCAAACAAACAGACAGACAGACATTTCTAAAAATAGTTGAAATGTATTTTATTACTTACTAGCCTCTGCCCGCGACTTCCTTCCCGTGGAATAGTTACTAACGCTAACACGCAGTGGAAGTTCTCAAGAGGAAAATACCCCGATTTTGAATTATTCTTCATTGGTGCTCCGCTCCTATTGGTCTTAGCGTTATGATATATAGCCTATATTCATCCTCGATAAATTAGCTATATAACGCTGAAAGAATTTTTCAAATCAGACCAGTAGTCCCTGAGATTATCCCCTACAACGTCACAAACTTTACCTCTTTATATTAATATTATTAGTATAGATTGTTAGACACCTGAAACAATTTTTTTACAGTAATCTAAAAATTGCGGACACGTTCGTTTTACATTCTTATTATATGTATAGATATAAAACTGTGAAGTTGTAGACATTTTCGCGAAATAAAGAAACGCTTTAGTTTACAACGCGTTTAATAAAAAATTGAAAAATAACTTGAAACAACTTCTTCTTCTTACCCTTATCCCACCTAAGTAGGGTCGGTACAACATATTTGTCATGTTGTGGTATATGATTTGGCTTAATTTTTATGATCTGCCGCCTGCCTGACATCAACCTTCCTTGGCATTATTTTGTTGTAGCACTGTATTTACGATTATTATTAAATAGTTCAGAAGTCTGATCTTTTAGCCTTACAATTTTTCTGTAGGCTTTAGCTTTGGTAAGCTATTATAGTTTCTGCTTGAGCGGCACCACCGTTCCGGTTAAAAACGAAGTTCTTCAAGATTATGGTTTGCTTGCTATATTGCCATTTTTATGTAACAGAAAACTAGCCAAGTTTAGACTATTCCCTTGGGACTGCATTTTCGTTTTTTTTCAGGATTCTTGGTTTCAGAGTTTTTTCAGTAATAATAATATAATAAACCATTATAATAATATAAAATATGAAAACTATAATAGAAAAATAAATGCAAATAAAATGACAAGTCAATGTCATTCTTGAATTTCAATAACTTGAAACAACTATACAAATTTAATTATTTTCTATAGTGTTTCGTATGTTCAGTGATAATAATTATAACAATAAGCGGTTGGTGGGTATCATGAGATAGGGCAGAATGCGTTCCTCGGCGTTTCATGTAGCTGAAGCGTGGCGTGAGGCTCGCGCGCTAGGACGCAGGCAGCCCGGCCGGCACTCGCTTGCAGACCGTCTGTAGTCTCGCACGCCGCGCCGCGTCACGCGCTCTAAACAGTCGACGTACGTCGGAAAATAATCGCAGAGTAGCCGTACTATGTGTTAAGTGCTACCCAATCGATCAGTATGAAGGGTAGACATCAATTCCGCCGCAGGTTCAGCTTGCAGCCGTCGTTTATGAAAGAGGATCATGAAGAAGAGAAAAGACCGCACAGGTGATTGTTAATTTATTTAATGTTTTGTTGTCTATATTTTAATTACTATATAAAACTGTGGATTGAAAATATTTTAAAAATTCATATAAGCCAGTGGTTGTTAAACTTTTCCAAAGTTATAAACCAGCGAGGAGAGACTTGTTGCGCATCAATGATAATCATATGATATTCGTTTGAAATGTAGACCAGCGATTCCTAAACTTTTAAGGCTAGGGAATTTTCACTAAATGCCTCTTATTTCATATTTTATATCTTATAATTCATATAAATTGTGTAATTTGAAATAAGATTTATAAATATAACTTGTAACAATAGAATTCTTTAATAGTTCGACATTAAAAAGGTTTTTTCAGGGAACCAACTTTATGAATTGTTCATATTTTCTTCTTATGGTGAAATAACCTAAGTTTTTCTTTCGGCTGTATCGATTTATCATAAAAAAACGCTGATCGTTTATTTCTTTATAACAATTTTAAGCTCTAATTAAAATCAGTGAAAATGTTTAAAATAATTAAAAGTTAAAATAATACAGTAAAACATCTGTCTCGTAGAGTTACTTCAAATAACATATACATTTTGAAATTATAACCGATCGAATTCCCTGCCGGTTGTTCTCGATGACTGGGTTGTTTTCCGAACCGGTGGTAGTTTTGACGTTCATAAGCGCCTTATTATGGCCTAAATTGATTAAAGTTTTTTTTTAATTTGATTTGAATTTGACAATTAAACTAAAGGCAAATCGTAACTTTAACATGGTACTTGTTCATTATACAGTTCTTGGTATACGAGAATTTAGCTCGCAATTTCTGGATTGTAAGTATGAATTACTACTACTTTCCCTTTTTTTTTGTTTTTTCTACATGGGGGAATCCCTAACGGATATCCATCTCACCGGGCGGCAGAGGATGGATATGCCCGAGTCGCACGGACTAAAACCCCATGGTACCTTCTTACACCTTTTGGCCGGAGGAGCAGGGACTGTCTAATCGACACTACATCTGCTCCTCCAACAGGTGTTGTCCCCTCCTAAGGGACCCAAACTGCGGCCTGAGGGGTCAAGATGGTGGACCCCTCAAGGGGAAATGGGTGTTATTCCCCCTAACAAACTGTGGGAACATCAGCATAATGCACCTCCACCACATGGACCTGTGCAGTTTAACTGCCCGGAGCGACGGACATGCATGTGTCTGTCGCCCCAGGTCACAACTACGGCGGCCGGAGGTCATCGCCTACCCGTCGCCGCCGACTACTTTCCCTGGAAACCTGTAACAGTTATCAATCTATCAGAAGTTCGGATACTGCAATTATTCTGAGCTGTCAGTGAATGAAAATATCGTGAAGATATCGCATGGTGATAGGTCTTAATGATCACTAGAACTAATGATAGCTAGTTGTTGTGGTAGAGTTCATCAGTTAGTCGCTAAGCATCTATAAGTCAATGATATTTTAAGTAAAAAGGTGTAGATACGTTACCTACATGATATTCTGACAAAACAAATGGCACCATAACGCACACATACGTAAAGTAATATTGTAACGCGATACTGTCTTTGATAAAATGTGGAAGTAAGATGGCGTATTCTCAATATCGGTGGTGAAAAAGAAATAGTTATATGTTGTTTAGATACGGGCGGATTGACGGGACAGCCGTCAAAAATAAAAAACAGCTAGTTACAAGTTTTAACAAGACGCTATCGAAGCGCTTATGACGTATCTATAGTTTTTTTTGTTACAATATCAATGCTATCAGTGTCATTTAGTGTTTGATGAGACGATTTTTTGTAAACTGATCTCGCTGTACACTGGAATTTCAGTTGCGTTCAATTTTTTCCGTTTTTGCCAACCTAACGCTAATAGATTAAGGGCGGAAATGCAAGCACCAATAAGATTGCAGTAAACGAAAGGAATGTCCAAAAAGAAATTGAAATATGACATTATTGGAGACCCAATTACTTATTATCAGTAGGTAAATTATATGCGAGTATTATACGAGACCTATTTTATTATAAAACTCCATCGTTTATGGCGTTGTGTTTACAAAAACAGCTATAATAACCCCGTCCCATACTACAGCTGTACTATTACTACGTTCTCACTATCGTATTTCCTTATCAACACTTTGTGTGGTAATTGCTCTAATCCTAAGGATCGTAGCGTGGTTATAACCTTTCTTGATATATGGACTACTATAAATTACCCGCGGCATCGCACACCTTTTCTATGCAGTAATACTTTTGAACTTTATATTTATATTTACTTACGGACCCGGCGGACGCTGTCCTGCCCTAATAATAAAAAAAATCTGTAACCGCTTAAAAATCTTTTTTTTTATATCATAGGATGCAAACGAACAGGTGGGTCACTTAATGTTAAACGATCACCACCGTCCATAGACACTTGTAACACCACGGGAGTCGCAAGTGCGTTGTCATCCTGTGTTTGGGGGGAGGCGGAGGAAGGGAAGGGGGTAGGGTAGGGGAGGTGATCCTCCGGCGCTCGCACTGACCGAACGATATGCAACAATGCAAACACTGTTACTCACGTCGGTTTTCTGTGAGAGGGTGTAGGTACCCCGGGCGAGCCGACCGATTCATACTGAAACCAGTAATAGATTCAGCGTGGCCCTATCACCTACATTTTTTTTGAAATTGTACATTATCATTTTTTTAAAGGCATAATGACTATAGTGGTCTGTCCTTAAAATATAGATATATGCCGTCACAGTCTTCTCTGTAGATCTATAAAAGAGGAATATCTCACCATGCATTGTTTTGTTATATCTCAAAGTGATCAGGCAGCATTTTCGATGGAAACTCCCAGGCGGCTTGACTTTTTCCGATATTTCCAAGAGTTATTGTTATATTTCAACCAATTTACACAAAACCTTGACAAATTATATACCTAAACCTTCCTCTTGAATCACTTTATACACTGGTGAAATTCGAATGAAAATTCGTTTAGTAATTTTGCGTTTATCGCGAACAGACAGACAGACAGACGTGGCAGAGGACTTTTTACTTGGATTTCATTTAAGTCAAATCTTACACCACAATATGACAAGTGTGAGAAGTAGGTAGTATGCTATACATTTAAATAATGTGTGCTTGTGCCCATAGCAACAATGAGAAATAAGAGATCCTACACAAAACTTTTGCAATTTTATTTATCTCGAAAAATGTAGTGATATAAGAAAATAGCTAACTGGCGGATAAATAACTGACTTTCATACCATTTTTCATTCCAGTTTTCTCCAACTTAGAGGTTGAATATCTAAAAATTCAAAAAAATCCGCATTTGCACGGCCCTAGCACATGTAGTTTGGGTTGTGCGTTGATATGCCAGTTAATTATTCTTTTATGTATATAGATAGGTAAAGTGTATTTTTCTTTCAAGTGTGACCGGTAAACCTACCAGAATTAATACGTTGCAGCACGTATTAACATATTTAAATAAACAAAAAAAAAAACAAATAGATAACTAACTAAATGGCCCATGTATATGGCGAATAAGACCGTCATAGTGATTCGCTTCTACGGGTCGCGTTTCGAGATCAGCCTGTGCATATCCAGCTTTTCGCAGGCATACAGCAGCGACCGGCGATGGATAGTGTGTCAATGGATTGTACTGTGCTTACCATCAGGCACAATGCAATCATTTTGACGTGCTACAATAAAAAAAAACTGAAGTTATTCAGAAAGAGTAATAATAATGATGTCATTTTTAATTTTAGAAGATTAAATCTGAATAGATTTACTACAAATAGAGATCTAATATAATTCACATTAAAATTTTAATTAAAATACCGAGTCTCGAGCTATTTCCTGACGAAAATATTATCAAAATACACCCAATATGTAGGTAATTATGTGCCTATAAAAACAAGTCATCTAAACTTATATCCATGAGTGTCTCTCTTTAATATTTATATATGCGTAGTATTAAAATTATCCTTATCTCAAAACGTTGACGAAACTGTTTTCCCGCTCTCGAAGCTCGCTTAAAGGCATAGTCGTTATCAAAGAAGAACGAACACAATTTTCGCAATTTAGCATTTT
Source organism: Antheraea pernyi (assembly GCA_015888305.1). Taxonomy (NCBI): domain Eukaryota; kingdom Metazoa; phylum Arthropoda; class Insecta; order Lepidoptera; family Saturniidae; genus Antheraea; species Antheraea pernyi. Next base: position 67,241 of record MU160250.1, read on the forward strand.
CCTCAATCCACCTGAACAATGAATATTCAGAAATTGTCTAGAGAACGTTCTTGCAAAGTCAGTCATACCTTTTTTTTACGGTTTCACGAAGAAAGCTTTCGCGGGAGTGCAAATAATTGCCGTGTTATATTATCAAAGTTTCGAGTGTTCTGTAGTTTACGTATTTTTATGGCTTTGAATTTTTTATGATAACATAAATTATATTTCAACGTAATGCGTACCAAGTAAATTAATTATACATATTAAAAATAATAATGTAATTTGATATTATCACTTATATACTTTATAGGTTGTAGTGTTTGACCACAGTCTCAATCTTTTTTTTTATATCATAGGAGGCAAACGAGCATTAGGCTCACCTGGTTTTAAGTGATCACCACCGTCGCAATTGCGTTGCCAGCCTGTGTATGGGGGAGGGGTAGAGAAAGGGAACGGGAAAGGGGTAAAGGAGGTGGGCCTCCGGCGCTCTCACTGACCAAACGAAACGCAACAATGCAAGCACTGTTACTTCACGTCGGTGTTCTGTGAGAGGGTGGTACTACGGGCGAGCCGACCCATTCATGCGGAAACTAGTAATAGCTACAACGTGGCTCTACCACCTCTTAGAAAAAGCCCTACGACCGTGGCATGTTTTCATCACGATGCTCTCCTTCACCGAAAGTTCCATCTCAGTTGCTAGATTCGAATTCTATCGACGCGATGTCTGAACTTGTTATCAACTAAGCCATCAGCTCTTCATGCAACGATTATCGTTGGTTTTAAATTAATCTATACTAATATTATAAAGAGGTAAAGTTTGTGAGTTTGTGACGTTGTAGGGGGTAATCTCCGGAATTACTGGTCCGATTTGAAAATTTCTTTTAATGTTATATAGCTCATTTATCGAGGAAGGTTATAGACTATATATCATCACGCTTATACCAATAGAAGCGGAGCACCAATGAAGAATGTTTCATAATCGTGGTTTTTTTTCCTCTTGAGAGCTTCCGCTGCGTGTTACCGTTAGCCCAAAGTAACTATTCCACGAGAACGAAGTCGCGGGCAGAGGCTAGTCATTTATACGATTTTCCTTACATTTGCGTTACAGAGACGAAACAAATTAATCATTAATTAACAAATATTTCTTAATTTCAGATATTAATTTCATCTCACGTGTCACAAGCTAAACCACTAATCATATTATCTACATACGTAGTGTATTATTAGATATTTACACAGTAAATACCAACCAGACAATTCAAATATACATTAGTAATGTTATTGTATTCAGTTTGTGGTTAATTCCATTTCCATAATATTATTATGAGACATGAACACTCTCTTGTAGCATCTTTAATGCACAACCTATTTATTAATCGGTGTTGAAATATGAAAACAAAACTGTTTAGTACAAAAACCTACTCTTGTTGTTAATAAATAAAATAATAAATAAATAAATTTTGAGATGTAAGGGGTGTCGAATAACATGTAAGACTTGAGACATCCAAGCCAACCTCACCTGCACGTGGTGCACCCTGCCGAATAACGAACGAGGCAATGGCGAAAGCGGGGGTGGTAGGGTTTTGCTGACTGGGTCGCAACCACCATGAATATGGCGAAAAAGTCCGTCATAGTGATTCGCTTCTGCGGGTCGCGTTTCGGGATCAGCCTGTGCATATCCAGCTTTTTGCAGGCCGGCATGACAGTGGCGACCGGCGATGGGTAGTGTGTCACTCGCCATTATTTTTGGATTATACTGTGCTTACCATCAAGTACAGTGAAGTCATTTTGCCGTGCTACAATAAAAAAATAAAAAATAAAGTAGGACTACCTGAATTCCATGACCTAAATTAATATTTTTATAAAATACATGTTCAGATTAATTTGGCTTAAACAACTCATAGAAACAATATTCTTAGCATTCTCCGAATTAATTCACCGTGCGAGTGCCGATTCTTTATGACTCTGTCTGCAAGAGAGGGGCCACTGTGGATATATATAAAGGCTCATCGAGTGCTATAAACTATTAGGGTCGTACTAATATTGTCCCCAAAAAGGATCTTGTGACTGCTTGTGACAGTCCAAAGTCTTTGAGGGGGTTTTGTAGGGATTTTATTGGTATTCTACTTCCATTACGTAGAAACTTATCACAGCTATTACTGGTTGATTCGTTGGCAAGGGCATAATATTTATTTAGTTTTGATATGTGATCTATGTGACTATTGGAATATCAATCCGATGTCCGCAGGTTCAAACCCCGGCATGTACCAACGAATTTATCGGAATTCGCGTACATTCACGGATTGTTAACACTATCGGCAGGCTGTGAAAAACATAGTGTGGAAACCTGAATCTGAGAAATATTCTTGTAATAATTATACAATAAGTACTGTATATGGGAAAAACATATAACTATGAATTTCTCAGAGTTTGAAATTACCAATACGTTATGGCCTGGCGTGGTGATTATGCCCATTCCTTCCTTCGGGAAGAAGCCTATTACCATGCAGTGGGACTCTTACAGGCTGGTGGTATTGTGTTGTGATATGGTCTTTGGACATGTTCGATACTTATGGTGCAGTAAGCTTTACTAGTAATACACGTTTCATATTTTTATGTATAGAGGTACCTCCAACACACCGAACTCTATCACAGTGTTATCCATATTACTCTGTCGTTAACATTTTCAAGTGTGGTTGACTTACTTCGAATTCATGACGTCATTACAGTACTTTTAATATTGCGGTTATATTTCATAGGACGATCAAACGAACTTGTGTAAACAATAATCTGCGGTAATCACGTACCGAACCTACGAATATAATATATTATAAATACAAAAGTACAGTTATATGAATGTTTGTTTAATAATCATAGCTAAACGACGTGATGGATTCTAATGATATTTGACATAGAAGTTGATTATGTCATGGAATGTAATTAATTACTATATATTACGTATTCGCTTTTCTAATCGGAAATTCATTTATAGATATAGGTATAGCGTGTATTGTTTTTACATCCATTAGTCGACGTTGTATGGTAAAAAGCAAATAGAAAACAGATTATGTCGTAAGAAGTGAAAAAATACAACAAAAAGCTAACGTCATGTGATGTTGCCAGGCGGTTACCCAACCATGTATGAGACTCGTACTAACCACGCCCGACGCGAAATCTACTCGACACAGTGTTTAACCCCACCACTTTTCGTCGCACAAAAAGGTTGCGGATCAGAATTTCAAGGCCCTCCAATAAGAAGTTTTACTTTAAAAAGATGCGCGTTTTTTAATACTAGCAATAAGTAAAGAAAACTCAGATAAGTGTATATTTATATAGATAGATGACAATTTTCAAGAACACGCCGTTCAAATTTATAGGAAACAATCAAATCTACTGAACTCTAATAGTTTTAAAACATTTGCTTTGTTATCTCCGTACTTTTGTTCACATAAAGTTCATTTAAATATTTCGGCAGTCTTGTACCGTCCCACGATCCTGCAACCACTCATCCTAACTGCTTTCTGTACGTGGGTTGAACAGTAAGAGAACGAATATTTTATTATAAATATTAAAACAATATTTTATTTATCTCTTTAGAGACGTGACCGAATCTGGTAGAAATAATCTTACCAAATAATATATATGTACTTATTTAATCATATGTTTAAATAAACCTCTAATATTTTGACATTAGTTTATTATTGAAATAAAGTCTGTTAAGAAATTTATATAATTTTAACCGATTTCGAAAAAGGAGGTGGTCCCATATACTTAGTCTTGCCATAAATACTGGTACAATAAAAAATAAACAAAATATTACATTTGAATTTGGAATCTGTCATTTTTATATGATTAATCATTGAGTTTTCTCATTTTGGCGCCAATACATTGTACAATATTTTACGACATTTAAATGGGGTGGGGTGATAAAGAGAACCGAATCGCTGTGATTGCCTTACGCAAAGTAGGTATGAAGCTAAATGCAATATTTAAAACTCTCCATACGCTAGGTATTAGTAAAATGTTTGTGTACCGGGCTATTAATAGGTACAATGAGAACTCCTCTGTTGGTGACAGAAAAAGATCTGGCCGTCCACGTAGGTGTCGTACGAAAAGATGGTCAAAGCTGTAAGGGAAAGAATTCGAAGAAATCCTGTCTGAAAGCAAAAGATTTTATCTCGGAAGATGAAGATAGCACCTAGAACCATGTCGCGTATTTTAATTCAGCCTATAAGATACTTACTGGTAATTTCTTAACTGATAATTGAAAAAAGAATAGGGTGGTAAAATTGAAACAACTACTGAAGCGGTACGCAAAGAAAAATTTGTTTACGGATGAGATTTTTATATCATAGGTGGCAAACGAACAAGTGGGTCACCTGATGTTAAGTGATCACCACCGTCCATGGACACTAACAACACCAGAGGGGTCGCAAGTGTGTTGCCACCCTTTGGGGGGAAGGGTTAGAGGAGGGAGAGGGAGAGGATATAGGAGGGGAGAGGAGGTGGGCCTCCGGCGCTCTCACTGACCGATCGAAACGCAACAATGCAAGCACTGTTACTTCACGTCGGTTTTCTATGAGAGGGTGGTACTACCCCGGACGAGCCGACCCATGTATGCTGAAACCAGTAATAGCTTCAGCTTGGCTCTACCACCATCAAAACTCAACTTCCAGCAAGACTCAACGCCGGTTTATAAAGCTCGGTCTACGTAGTCTTGGTTGGAAACGAACGCTTCGGACTTCATCAGAGCTGAAGACTGGCCATCGTGTAGTTCCGATCTTAATCCGCCGGATTATGATTTATGGTCAGTTTTAGACAGTGCGGCTTGCTCTAAGCGCCATGATAATTAGAAGTCGATGCTAACCTAAATTCATATCTTCTACATACAAAGGTTTAGTTCACTCTCGTGTCCCACCAAGCATCCCTATTTGTTTGCAATAATCGTAGTGATTCAAAGTGGGGCGTTTTGCACTGACCTTTTTAACTGTTTTTCTTTATCTAAGTATTAAATTTGGGTTTGACCCTTGAAGTTTTTTTAACTGTTGGTGTTATTGAAATTCGATAATCGATTATCTATAGCTGTGCCTCGTGGTATCACTCTCATCTAATTTTTCTCGTCCTCAGCCGCTTATAATATCACACGCCGCGCTTATTGCTTTGTTCCTAAAAGTCGTACATTAATATTTGACAGAACATTATTAATCACTACATATTATAAAACGAAGTTTTCTGCCACGTCTGTCTGTCTGTTCGGATTATTCTAAAAAATGTCTGAACGTATATTCATGCGGCTTTCACCAATAAATAAAGTGATTTTTGTCAAGGTTTTTTCTTTTTATCAGTGTGGGACAACGTCCGTCTGACCCGCTATTAGACTATATAATGCATAAACACTTTTTTGAGTCAGACTCATAGTTAAAAACTGTTCAAAAGTGTTTCGTGATATAGGTAGGTATCAAAAGTACTTACAAGGATCATGTTCTCGAATGGGAGGACAAAGGCATAAAGCGCTTTTCCCTTAATTGAGGGAAACTAAAAGCAGGTGAGGTCTACGAGGCGGTTCGGCTACAACTATAATCGTAGCGTGAGGGAAAAGTAGGTCATCCTTAACATAACATAAAACTATACATATATTATTTTCTATTACATGAACATTTGTAACTACTCAAATTAATAGACAGCTAAAAATAATAAACATTGATTTGTTTAGGACAATAATAATTATTATTTTTAACTAGCTCATAATTGGCGACTGTCGTCTGCGTCGCTTATTAATAATACATTTTATATACACAGGAAATAACACAATCGCCGCACTTATCCAAGGCAAAAAATATACATCGCTGAATCTTTAGTAGTGTTTATAAAAGTCATAGTTTATTACAACTCTAATAACTTCATATCAAAGGAAGATATCATGATTTTTTTTAGATAAACTGAAAAACCTAAGAAAAACTGAAAAAAATTATCAAAATCTCTACATATACATCAATAGTTTTTGGTTGATACACGCACAACGGTTCACCTTTATCGTTTTATTTATATACTAGTTTATACCCACGATTTCGTCTGCCTTGTTTATTGTTTTATCTGTGTTTTATGTACAGAGGAAAAAATCATCAAAGCGACAATATCCTTTGTATACAACATTTCTTTGTCAATAAGGTTATCCGTTTGTTTCGTTTTCCTGCAGATATGCACCACAGCGCTTGCCCCACTTTACACACGCAACGCATAGTTCTTAAAAAAACATGGTTTATTAAACCCTTAATAAATTTATACTAAACTACCGGTACCTGCGTTTCCGTCCGCGTGGAATCTAATGTAAAAAAAACACTGACTAATAAAACCATCCGAATGAATTAAATCAATTTACTTATCGACTTGTGTTTCATACTTAAGTCACGTCTTTAAAATTCACTAAATCAAACTCACCATCAATTTTGCGGGGTGGTAGGGCTTTACAGCCTGACCCAGTCAGGCTGTAAAGCCCTACCACCCCGCAAAATTGATGGTGAGTTTGATTTAGTGAATTTTAAAGACGTGACTTAAGTATGAAACACAAGTCGATAAGTAAATTGATTTAATTCATTCGGATGGTTTTATTAGTCAGTGTTTTTTTTACATTAGATTCCACGCGGACGGAAACGCAGGTACAGGTAGTTTAGTATACGTGCTACTATAAAAAAAAATACAGTAACTTTTGATAAACTGAACCGATTTTAATGAAACGAAGACTAACTGTTACTCGAGGATATGCTTATACTTTATGGTTTTCATGGTAAGGTTTTATCGTGAAGGCAGTACTTTAAAACAAACAGACAGACAGACAGATATTTCTAAAAACGATTGATATGTATTATATTCCTTATTTCAAATTGCAAAGTGACTGCACTGTGCCTGATGGTAAGCACAGTACAATCCAAAAACAACGGCGACCACCGAGAGATACGCCCTCCTCCGGCGGTCGTCGTTGTCATGCCGGCCTTCATAAATGTATCTTCACGTAACTCTTGAAGGACTCCATGTTATAGGAAAATGGGTCGGCTCGTCCGGGGTAGTACCACCCTCTCACAGAAAACCAACGTGAAGTAACAGTGCACTGTTACGTTTCGTTCAATCAGTGAAAACGCCGGATACCCACCTCCTCGTCCTCTCACCCCTCCCCATCCCCCCTTCCCCAAACACAGGCCGGCAACGCACTTGCGACTCCCCTGATGTTGCTAGTGTCAATGGACGGCGGGGATCACTTAACATCAGGTGAACCAACTGTTCGTTTGCCTCCTATGATATTAAAA
>MU160250.1:74939-92722 GCA_015888305.1 Antheraea pernyi
CGCAGGCCGGCATGACAGCGGCGACCGGCGATGGATAATGTGTCATTCGGTGGTCGCCATTGTTTTTGATATGTACTGTGCTTACCATCAGACACAGTGCAGTCATTTTGCCGTGCTAAAATAAAATAAAACAATTCCAAACATAACAAAACAAATAATCAACCAAAACGCTGCATCGTTCTGAAGTGATGAACTTACATACATACGGTAATTGATTTACATAAATATATTGAGGAAATAACAAAGCAATAACCAAAATATAATGTGTAAATCCAAATGTGTACAGTGCACATGTGTAAGTGAAAACGAATTAATAAGATATGTGGTGTGGCGTATGGTATCGGCGGCGCAGGGCAAATCAACCGCTACCGTGCGTCCTTTTGTCGAAAAAAAAAGTTCGACTGGCTAACTATCAAGTTGACTATCTGTCGCCAATCACCTGTTGATGTGTTCCGGCAGCTGCATTTCAAAGCCAGCCCCGTCTAGGTTCAGCGTGTTTACAATCTTAGACCACAAATAAACACTAAATAAATATGTGATTAATAATATAAATCCAGTAGCTTTTGAGTGCCACGCGCAAATTTGATAGACTGGACGTATTTTAGTGTAAAAAAGACTAAAGATTACTCGAGGAATGCATCATCTATGATTTTCTTGGTGACGTTTTACCATTGACGTACTTTAGCAGTGACGCGTGCACAAATAAACAGACAGACAGGCGTTTCTAAAAATAATCGAAATATATTTAATTGATTATTCTTAGTTACTTGCAATAATTATTCTAAGAAAAAGGTGAAAAATACACGTTAAGTTATACACGTATATTCTTATTATATGTGTCGACTAGCGGGTCCGGCGGACGTTGTCCCACCCTGATAATAAAAAAAACTTGATAAATTATATACCTTAATCATCGTCGTCAATCAATCACTTTTTCTACTGGTGAGAGCCTTATGAAAATCCGTTCAGTAAAACAGACAGACGTGGCAGAGGACTTTGTTTTTTTTTTCTTTAACTTTTTGGCAACCAATCTTTTAGATTATTACTGCCATTGTCGAACAGTTAATAGTATTACAGGTTCTTCTTCCATTCCATTTTTGGCAATAAGTCTTCTAGTAGACTATTAATGCCATTGTCAAGTGAGTATCGATATTACAAGTTTCTTGATATAATTACAATGAACTAACAAGATGGTGGCCATCTTGTTAGAACTTTCCGTGGAGTTTTTGCGGCATCACAGAATTCATAATCCGTGGTATTGTTTCCCATTCACTTCACTTATGCACAATAAACAAACTATATTACACAAAACACCACCAATTTTACACAATATAGAGTCAAGTAACACGAGATCATGAATAAAAAATAAAATCCACTACATGACAGACCAAAATTCCGCCAAAAACTCGACTTTGTTTTATAATATGAAGTGATAAGACCATAGATTGAATAAATTATTAACTGTACATTAAATGTGCTCAATTAACATTAGTTTCGCTGTAAAAGAGCGATAACATTTCTAAGTAAACAATAATACATCTTTGATATTTTTTAAATTATTATTAATAATTCTAATATCATTTGATAATATACCTTCATTTCATTTTATTCGCTTTCAGTACAGTAGTGATGCAAATTTCTAAGGATTCGTCTACGCTCATATAAAACTCTCCTCTTGGTACTAAAGTATTATCTACGTGCCCCTCGCTCTAATTAATTCACTTTACTGTAGGTGAAGAGTCGTGAAGACGCCCACATAAATTAAGTGACAACATGGTAAATTATACTATTAGCAAATTGAAGCGTTCACTTTCCATAACATTTAAGTTAAACATAAAATAGCACTATATATATTGCCGTTACATTGAATTTAGAAATTAGTCAATTAATTTATTCATTCGTACACTATCACCGCGATATCGGGAATAATTACTTTGGGTTGATGCTAACACGCAGCGGATGCTCTCAAAACGAAAAAAATCCCGATTTTGAAACATTCTTCACTTGTGCTCCGCTCCTATTAGCCTTAGCATGATGATATATAGTTTATAGCCTTCCTTGATATACGAGCTATCGAACACTGAATTTTTGAAATTGAACCAGTAGTTCCTGAGATTAGCGCGTTCAACCAAACAAAGAAACCCTCCAGCTTTTTTTTTTTACTTTATTTTTGGCAACCAATCTTTTACATTATTACTGCCATTGTCGAGTAGTTAATAGTTTTACAAGTTATTCTTCCATTCCATTTTTGCCAATCAGTCTTCTAGTAGACTATTACTGCCATTGTCAAGTGAGTATCGATATTACAAGTTTCTTGATATAATTTCAATGAAGTAACAAGATGGTGGCCATCTTGTTAGAACTTTCCTGGGAGTTTTTGTGGCATCTCAGAATTCATGGTACGTGGTATTATGTTCCATTCGCTTAATAATATCATTAATATCGCGAAGACTACTATCTTGTGGCAGATATACTCATATATTTGGTCGTGACACTCCTTGACAAGCCTTGTGCAAATTCTACCACTTTTAAAATTTTAAGTTAACGACTGTTCGCCCACTGGTCGATATTCAACCATACTCATTGGCATTGTTTCGAAATCCATATAAATAAAAATTAATTGTCGAATGTATGTCAGCGTAACTTCAGAACGGCTGCACTGCCCCCCTATTTTGGCTGATTATTGATTTTTTGTGTATTGCAACTGTTAGGACAAGATTTGTATAAAAGATTGTACGGAAAAGGAAAAAAAATGGGTTAAAAACATTGATATACAAAAACCCAAAATGTATACTTAACGTCTCACACTCGGCACACAAAAATGAGTGCATTATGTAGTAATTTCTTATAGTCTTGCGTCGCTTGCGTCCTTGTACAAACAATTTTAAATCATTCATGTAAGGTTGAATTTGCAAAATCATAAGTTTATCGCATAACTACAGTCTCGTGTCGCTTGTGTCCTTGTAAAAACTACTTTAAGTCATTCAGATAAGGTTGAATTTGCAAATCACAAGTTTATCGCATAACTATAATCATGTATGTATATTGGGGAGTTTTTACGGCCTGTTTTGAGCGCTACTTTTATTCGAGACTGTGTGTGTGTTTCTATAGGGCAATGGTTAAAAGTCACTTTATAAAAAATAAACAAAAGAGTGCGACAGAAGGCAATAGACTTGTCGACAAAGGTTCACCGTGATTGTAGTAAATATTTGGATAGAGGTTGGAAAAGGCGGTTACACGGTGCTATGATTTAATCAGAATGTTTCTGGTGAAACCCCAAGTTCAGTGGACGCTGATGAATACATTTTTCGGTAGCCACCCCTGGACGATTATCCGTTCAAAATATTTTGAATTACCGCTCTGTCATCTAGCGGAAATAATGTCCTACAAAATAAACAGAGAATATTTATACAAATAACATTGGAGTAACTATTGCTTAGGATTAATATGCGAAACAGCTAAACATGAGACTTTAATCGGCAGACAGAAGACTTTCAGAGTATAATCTAGGCTATATCATTACGCTCTTTTACGTTTATCTGTAATGAGAAAAATAAATTTAAATCGACGGTGGTAGAGCCACGCTGTAGCTATTACTAGTTTCAGCATAAATCGGCTCACTCGGGGTAGTACCACCCTCTCACAGAACACCGACGTAAAGTAACAGTGCTTGCATTGTTGCGTTTCGTTCGATCAGTGAGAGCGCCGGAGGCCCATCTCCTTTCCCTTTTCCCTACCCCTTTCTCCTTTCCCTAGCCCTCCTCCATACACAGGCTGGCAACGACTCCCCTGTTGTTGCTAGTGTCTATGGACGGTGATGATCACTTTACATCAGGTGACCCATCTGTTTGTTTGCCTGCTTTTGACATTAAAAAAAAGAACAGAGGTAATATGAAATCGGTAAAAAGATAAATAGTAAAGACAACATTCCAAGAATAAAAAAAGAAAAATTGCCCACAATTGTTCCAGACAGGACATGCAGTTGCTGTAAAACGAATAAAACGTGGAATTCTTATTAAATAAAATGAAGTAAATATATTTTATATTAGAAGGCTAAACTGCGTTGTTGACTAAACAAAGTTTCCCTATACATATATCACGGGACACAACAGAACATGGCAGCCGCTTTCACAGAAACTATCCCCTCGCGAATAAATTGCCCTCGAGTTCGTCGTGGGGCTCGATATTATTATCCCTCATTCATGCGGATTAATGCTTTTAACAAAAATTTACTCCCTTCACCCGTAAAGAGGTCACAATGAAATAACCTGTATACTACGAGTTGAATATATGTTTCACGCATTTATATTGTACTACCGAGCCGCCCCGCTTCGCATGGGTGCAATATGTGACGTCATTACTGTCTTAACGATTTAGATTCATTTTTTGGCGTTTTGATGAACTGTAATTGTTCATCAAATTGATAACTTTGATCTACTTTAGCTTAGATGGTCGGCGTAATTAAAATATTTAATTGGATACAATAATTAAATTGATACAATGTCGATCAAAAAAATGATTGAAAAAAACAGTTTTTTTTTTTGTAAAATATGTAAAAGATATAAATTATTACTGTGAATTATCCCTGGGTGATAGACATATACTACCGCAAACTTTTCTGTAAGCATTTCTAAGGTATGTAATTTGGTAGAACATCATTTTCATTTTTCTCATAAGTTTCTTCATTACAAAAATTCGGAAATTCCTTTTTGACTTTTCTCTACTGTACATAGAATAATACGCATGTATTACAATTATAAACCTGAAATAAGTTGTCTTAATGATAGTGAAAACCGTTCAAATACTCTTTGCATATTTTAGAAGAACTAAAAGAACACACAGACATACTCTACTCAGCTCTGCCCGCATCGGCTTTGCACGTATGTAATAACGAAGAAAATGTTACCCAATTTTCTCTTAATATATTTTTTTTTATTGTAGCACGGCAAAATGACTGCACTGTGTCTGATGGTAAGCACAGTACAATCCAAAAACAATGACGACCACCGAGTGACACACTGTCCATCGCCGGTCGCCGTTGTCATGCCGGCCTGCGAAAGGTTGGATATACACAGGCTGATCCCGAAACGCGACCCGCAGAAGCGAATCACTATGACGGGCTTTTTCGCCATATACATGGTGGTTGCGACCCAGTCAGGCTGTAAAACCCTACCATCCCGCTTTCGCCATTGCCTCGTTCGTTATTCAGCTGGGTGCATCAAGTGCAGGTAAGGTTGGCTTGGATGTCTCAAGTCTTCGATGTTATTGGACACCCCTTACACTCCAATACGATCATGTAATAAAATAAAATTGCCCCTGAACGTCAAGCCGTGAATGTTCTATCTTACTCACTAACTTATACAGTGGTGGTTATATAATTAGAAACACTTCTTATGAATAAAGAAAGTATATACTTTAACGTACAAATTGTTCGTAAAAAAAAATATATTCAATAATTAATAATCATGCAATAATATAGCCACTCAAATAAAAAACTCATTAAATGCATAAAATATTAAACATATCTTACTTTTAATTACAAAATGAGTCTTACACATGTAGGAGTTTATTTTCTGTTACTGGCCGCTTGGACGCCTAATTAGAAACATTTAAAAAAAGCATCCATAGCTCGTTATTTTTTTGAAATTGGGGAATAACATTTCTTTCTTGGCTTTTTCTATTATTTTGGCGGCAATTCAAAATTTAACCTGAATTTTATTTTGTTCAAAATGGGTAAAAATAAAAGTTGTGACGCGTCAACTAGGCAAATAATTATTAATTTACATATAGATCATAAGTGGGCGTACAGAAGAATAGCTGTTAGAATAGCTGTTAAGAAAGTTTTTAATGCGATTGATCATAATAAAACACATGGAACTGTTGAAAATGATTTTCGAAAGTTTCGGCCAAGAAAAACCTCTCCCAGAGAAGATACGCTAATCGTTCGTGTTGCTAAAAAGACCCAATTAAAGGGTCCAACCAGATTAAAAATGAAGTTTTTTTGCCTGATGACCCGTGAAACATCTCCTCAAGACTGATACGCCGAAGATGTGGAAGCTAAATTGTTTGGAAGAATCTCTCGAAAGGTACCGCTTCTTAACCAAGCAGCACCGAAAGAAGCGATAATTATTCGCTAAAAAATATGTTAATTCGACGGTATGAGAATGGAAAAAGTGTTATTTTCAGATGAAACAAAAATAAATATGGTAAATTGTGATATTGAAATTGTGATGGTAGATTGTGCACTTGTATAATGGGATTTATATTGTTTTTCTAATAAATGGTAAATTGTTGAACATATTGTTGTCCTATTTATTCTTTAATTTCAAATAAAAAACGATTGCGGTGAAGTATCTTACCTAACGTCAAGGAACGTTGGTAGTGTTTCTAATTATTCGACCACCACTGTACATATGGAAACTAGCTCTGCCCGCGACTATGTCCGCGTGAAATTTCAATTATAAACAGTGATTTATAAAATCTTAGGTTTTTATAATCCGAGACGCAGCACGGCACTACAGCATCTACTACTTGTATATCGTATATATTGGAAAAAACATTATAGTTACGTTTATTTTTAACGGTTGCACAGAGAGAGCTGTTATTTCCAGACATCGAAATCGTTCACATATTGGTCCACCCTAGATCTAAGCCTTTAGACATCAAAAACCGCTTGACATGCTGCTTGAACCAGTTCCCTTCTCAGTTTAACGTGTCTACCATCTTAAATCACAGTCATTTAACATCAAATAAGATGTTGGCCAACTTCATGCGGTCGCAAGCGGGTATGTGACTGAACTCCTCCTGAACGGTTGGACAGATTTTGACGAAATTTTTTGTGTGTTGAACCGGTGAACCGGTAGGTGGTGCTGCGGTTTACTTTTAGAATTTTTTTATTATCAAGGCAGGACAACGTCCTCCGACCCCGGTTGTAAAGTATAAAATAGTATATTTTCTCATATATTTCTAAACACTTTTATATATTTTTATTCAATACGTAAAATCTAATCTATTAAAAAAAATAAACATCCGTTATTCACCGTCAACAATATATTTTTTTAATGCTTAAAATAATCACTATCAACACTCTCTTTATACACTTCATTATAGATACGACAATTTATTGTGTATCACACACCTTACCCTAGCATTATTAGAATCAGTACCTTCTAAACTATATTTTGTCGTAATTGGATATATTCATAATACACCCATATTCACACTCACTCGTCATTTCTTCATCTTATAAATAAATTTGGTCGTTTTTTGTAGGTGATAGAGCCACGCTGAATCTATTACTGATTTCAGCATGAATGACTCGGCTCGTTCGGGTTAATACCACCCTCTCACAGATAACCGACGTGAAGTAACAGTGCTTGCATTGTTGCGTTTCGTTCGGTCAGTGAGAGCCACATCTCCTCTCCTTGCCCCTTCCTTTCCTCCCCTCCCCCAAACACAGGATGGCAACGACTTGCGACTCCCCTGATGTTCCAGTATCTATGGACGATGGTGAGCACTTAACATCAGGTGACCCACCTGTTCGTTTACCTCCTATGATATAAAAAAAAATTGTAAAAATACGTTTACACCATATGAAAACGCTACAAAATTGATTACATTGAAATGTATACATTATCTCCAAACGTTTCAAGTGTATTTAACTGGTACCTAATTCCTGAATGTAAGCTGTGATTCGTACATTAATCTTCTAAAAGTAACTTAATTAAGCATTAAGGTCTTAAAGTATCTTACGCCTACTTTTTAGCTTTAAGGAGTTTATGGATTAATTATCCTTACTCCTTACTTCGTCTACTTATCTGTAATTCCCTTGATAATATACGTCTTCAAAGAGATTTGTTTTCTTTTTATACTTAGGTTTTTTTTTAATAACGATAAAGTCAAGTTACTATTTAATATCTATTTTTCGTATTCAATATAAAGATAAAAATATACAAATCAATCGATTCAAAATTCAAACTGTTAAATTTCTTCAATAAAACATTATGGTAAAATCATTATACATGATTGAATTTGAAAATAAAATCTCCCAAAACAACTTTCAATAGTTGTCTATCAAACATACCATACATAAATAAATTTTAATTTATTAAGAATCGACACAATTCAATACGTAGCCAGAAGGAAACTCTCTTAAAAGGCCTGGTCGCATTGCGACGTTGTACGGCAATGGGTTTATACGTTCGATCAACAATAACTAGATATCGGGTCGGCGCGAAAAATACGTCTAGGTAAATAACAGCTCATTTGAAACGTGAACTTTTATTTTGTTTAGTTTGTTTGAAACACAGCCAATGTAAGCACGTTTCACAATGCGGTGGTGTATTCAAAAGATGCAAAAATAATACCCGAAAAAGCAATTTAACGGCCGGAGTATCTTACTGTCCCTAAATTTACTTTACTTTCCCATGTTGAATAAGTTATATTTTAAGCTTTAAACTAACAAATAATATTAAATTTTGAACAAAATTACTGATTTTAAACCTGTGGTACAATTGTTTGATCAAGGCTCGCCAAACACGCACAATAACGGGAAAAAGTACTTTATTCATGTCGTGTTAAGATTGAATTCACACTAAATGTTGTTTATGTTGGCTTCACTTGAAATGTGACCTTTTATTTTGTTTAGTTTGTTTGAAACACAGCCAATGTTTCACAATGCGGCGGTGTATTCAAAAGATGCAAAAATAATACCCGAAAAAGCAATTTAACGGCCGGAGTATCTTACTGTCCCTAAATTTACTTTACTTTCCCATGTTGAATAAGTTATATTTTAAGCTTTAAACTAACAAATAATATTAAATTTTGAACAAAATTACTGATTTTAAACCTGTGGTACAATTGTTTGATCAAGGCTCGCCAAACACGCACAATAACGGGAAAAAGTACTTTATTCATGTCGTGTTAAGATTGAATTCACACTAAATGTTGTTTATGTTGGCTTTTCATTTGTAAGTGAAGGGAGTAATTTATTGCTTTGCTCGTTTTATCATAAGTATTAGATAGTATTTTGAACATTTGTGATTTTATTATTAGGTGTCATGGTTCTAATTAGGTTGAACTTAAAACTATTTTAAAATCTTTTTTTCTCCTTGTCTTAGTAAACAAATACCTACACATAAGTATATATTTACGGGGACAGGATTTAGCTTTGATTTTGTACGTAACCCTTTATCTAGTTATTGTTGATCGAAGGTTAATGCTGATCAAAGTATTAGCCAGCCCGAAGTATGAGCCGCGTCAACCAATCGAAAGGCGAGTTCTTTCAATTTTATGACAATAAACTAATACGAATTTAATATCGTTTGAAGTTCGAAGAGAGGTATGTTATAAAGCAAAATATTCTATAACTGAAATAATTATTCTAAATTCTACAAAGAATCATTATTAAATGTAAATTCTATTACAAAGCTTCCAAATGAAGTTTGGTCTTTAGATTTAATGCGCTTTTGTTTACTCAAATTAATTCAGAACAACATCAACGTAATGAAGATTTTAAATGGAACATTTTAATTGCAGATTGGTTTTTATATTTAACGATGAATCTTCAACGACTCAAATAACACTATTACTTGAAGTTTAAATGTTTATGTATCTTATTTTTTGAAACGATTATGGCTCACTCGTAGCATCTTGAAATAGAGCGTAGATGAACGTAAGTTTAGATTCTGCAATGATCCAGAACTTTTGATGAAGGACGGAAGGAATTGTGACGAAATGATGACATTATTTTAGGAATTTTTCTAATGCCTACTGCCCACTTATCACTTTTTACTATCACTCTTAAGTTAATAATCTGTTAACGAGCATCTATCGGTGTGTTCCAGCAGCTACACTTGAGAGTTGAAATTCAGCCCTTCTCTAGGTTTAGAGTGATCACTATCTTAAACCACGTTGCGGGATGGTAGGGTTCTACAGCCTGACTGGGTCGCAACCACCATGTATATGGCGAAAAAGCCCGTCATAGTGATTCACTTCTGTGGGTCGCGTTTCGGGATCAGCCTGTGCATATCTAGCTTTTCGCAGGCCGGCATGGCAGCGGCGACCGGCGATGGATAGTGTGTCACTCGGTGGTCGCCGTGGTTTTTGGATTGTACTGTGTTTACCATCAGGTACAGTGCAGTCATTTTGCCGTGCTATAACAAAAAAAAACATCGTTATTTAACATTAATTAACATTGTTGACAAATGCTAAATTATAAAGTATTAAAAAAATCATTAAACTGACTTGCTAACAAGCGTGTAGATAAATTTTAACTTTGATCTGTGTTATGCCATGCTATTAATTATTCTGTACAATTCTGTATCAGCAGTACTATTCGCTGTACTGATACGTTACATAACTCTACATAGAGATAGAGCTGAATTTTAGCTCTTGACATACATTACTAAGTTATCTTTCGTTTCCTTCCGTATTTCGTTTACACTTCATATTATAAACGTTACAATAACTCTATCTGTGTCTATTACATTTACACAATAAACGTTTTAAAACCGATCGTAATGAAATTTTACGTAGACATTGTTATTTATATAACATAATCTCTCAGCGAAGCGAATGAGTAGCAAGTATCAACTATGTATATAGTACTTTCAAGGTTTATTATACTAATTAAAAGAAGTATACCATCAAATCATGTTATGATTTTATTAAAACATGTAGTAAATAATCTAAAGGCATTTAACGAACTTTAAAATCACCGTGCCTTTTTTACTCGCATTTAAATAATGACAGACTAAAATCAAAATATTCTTTCTTCAATGTACGCCCTGAAAAGTCGCTTATGAACATCAAAGCTACCACCGGTTCGGAAAACAACCCAGTCATCAAGAAGAACCGGCAAGAAACTAGATCTGGTTTATCTCTTCATTTTATATATTTTTACAAAACATAAATAGTTACATTCGTTTTTACTGGATGCACAGAGAGGGTTGTCATTTGAAGGCGTCACAACCGTTCACTTATTGATCCACCCTATAATAAGACCTTAGGTATTAATCCATAAAATAATGACTGTTTATATATTTTATTACATAAATATTCATTTTTATTAAATACAAAAGACAAAAATTCAATTATGCGCAGGCAAGGTGTGTTTGGCGGCATTTATCAAAGGGCACTAGGTCGTCGGCGCGTGCTGCGTAACACTAGTATAATGAGTGGCCGACAAAACAATTTCAATCTTATATTTATACAAATAGGGTTGCAAATGTTTTTGAGTATTTCGTTAATAGTGCAAAGTTCGTGTTTTGCGTCCCACCAAACCAAAATCATGTTTACCCGCATCTATAGATGATTCACATCAAAAATTTACTTTTCCTGGCAGATGCTGACTACAGAGGCCGGGTTTCAAGTATAGCCGAAAGCGTTGCATATTACAATAATACGCCAGGGCCTGTGGTGTTTCTGTACAGTGGTATAGGATCATCATGGCCTACTTTGAGCTCAAAACTGATGAAGGTGCCAGTCTTTGCCCAGTCCATGCAAAAGTATGTCCTTTTATCTGACAGTTATAATAGTTATTATAGTGAAAACAACAGGTCCTTTTTAGTCCAAATTTAATTTAGAGCAGAATAATTTTCAGTTAGCTTATCCACGAAATGTATTATAATACTAACAATATTATTGCATCGGTTTATTCGACATGCCCTAATAATATCTATATAAATACATGGCAATTATGATGAAGAGGATAGTGACCTGGTGTAAAAATCGCCATTGCCTTATGCTGGAGAGTGCCGTGTTCTGGGATCCACTGTTGTATAATCAGTATCGTAGGTGGTAGAGCCACGCTGAAGCTACTACTACTACTACTGGTTTCAGCATGAATGGGTCGGCTCGCCCGGGGAGGTACCACCCTCTCACAGGAAACGGACGTGAAGTAACAATGCTTGCATTGTTGCGTTTCGTTCGGTCAGTGAGAGCGCCGGATGCCCATCTCCCCTCTCACCGTCCCTTCTCCCAAATTATTTACAGTATAAACATATTCTACATTTGTGCCCATATTACTTTTATTAGAAGTAATCATGTGCTTGTAAATATTTGCTATATACGACCGAAATAAAAAATCCTAATAAACTCTGTAAGTAATAAACAGAAAACATATCGGAGACAAAAAATAAACAGAAGAAAAAAATAAAAGGAAAAAGCTACACGTTACGTATCCACCGTAACAGTAATAAATATTGAAAGATACATAAAGATTATTAAATATATTGTTTGTTTTTAAGTATGCACAATACTCTTATACAGTGGCACTGAAAAGTGATGTCAGTGTACCTGATAGTAAGAATACTAGCAAGAGCAACGGCGACAATCTAAAGGTTGCCAATTAATTGCCCGTCATCGCTGTAATACAAGCTTGCAAGCAAATAAAATTTATAATACTTTACAATTATCTGTTGCTGGATATACACAGACTGATCCTGAATCACAGCAAATTAAAGAAGAGTAAATGTGACTGGCGTTGCGCTGTGTTTCTGTGTATACTATCCCGCTGAGTTACAGGAAATACACGGATTGATTGCGTAATACAATACTTACTATGCGTTACACCTAATGTATAGATTGTTTGTAGTGAGAACTTATTTAGGCGCATTGACCAGTAAACCGTCACATTTGGATCAGGGATGCTCAATCGAGTAAACTCGGCGCCAGTGGTCGTCAACCACGTTTACTGCCTGACAAATATACATCCAATAATGACGTTTACAATAATAAAATAATAATATGTATATAATCAGTGTAGTATTTGAAAGAAAGAAAGAAAGATATAGTGTACAAACCCTTTAAACATAAAAAGTAAAAGTATGAGAAAGAGACCTGGCGTCAGCGTACTGCTGCCTGTGAAAACGGCTCTGGTTTTCAGCCAGGCCTCAAATTTCCCGGCTAAAATACAAGTATCATTATTTCGTGCCTAAGTCGTAAACATTACAAAAAACTTAAAATACTTATATAGACATAAATAATTAAGAGCCCCAACCAAAACTAAAGTAATAGGAGAAAAAAAGACGTTTTCGTATACGTAAACATATTTCAGGTGTAAGTATTGTTTGTGTACAGTTAATACTTCATACTTTATTTAAAACTTTACATTTCTAAAGTATAGTCACACCAGCTTTTTTTAAATTATATGTGTAAAGATATTCTAAAGCTTTTATATAATTTTCGTATTATTAGTAAGCTGAGATACCCAGGTAACTTTGGTAATAGAGTCCTAATAAACTCCCAACTAAGATCATTTAACACGCGATAGACCCGTTATCTATATTGAAGTTAAGATTGCTAGCTTTTAGTTCTCTTGCCTTTTATACTAACGAATATTATTATTATAATGAAATTTTGTTTGTTAGATTACGCCTTATCAACTCAACCGATTGTTACGAAATTTTGCTTACACGTTTTCAGGGGTACAGAAAAGGATATCGACAAAAAACAAATACAACCCTTTACCTTTCACGTATAATAAAATGTACTGTTCGTGAGGGATAACTCGACTATATATTAACACGATCGAAGCTATAGCTAGTTTTCCGTGTATATAAGTTGCCCCCAATTCGACAAGAGACGGCTTTATTAATTTAAATTGTGGATAATACAACAGTCAACAGTCCGATGAATAGTATATTAACAATAAAAAAAGGAGCATACTAGACTAAAAACCTACAACGCTTTATCACATCGATACAACTTACATTAATAATAATATTAAAACATTTAATGTAACATTGAATATTAATAAACATTTGAAAAAGAAAACAAGATAGAATAAACGAAGTAAAGCGAATTTGTGACTATAGAATATAGTAGATAGATTATTACTTCACGTATAACTTGATAAACGCAAAACAATTAGCGAACCCGATAGGCAGATACTAATTGCCATAAACCTTAAAAAAATGTGAATCGAAAATATTGCTAGGGTGTCGGGAGGCTACAACTTAATGATTGTCTATTGTTTTTTATTTGAGAGGTACAAAAAATATATATTGGTCAGAAAAATCTACAAAATCTAATCTATTAAAGATCTAGTTACCAAAAATAGCGTCATGTACCGATTTCAAATATAACTAAGGAACACACAGGAGATCCCATAAGTACAACATTTTATCACAATCGGTTAAGTTGTTTTGATGAAAAAGATTTCGACCAAACGCACACCGGATCCTTATTTGATCATATAAAAAATTATAGAAAAGATTAATTCTTAATTATACGTACTGCGTAGCTTTAAAAATAAACTAATTAATAGGCGAAAAAAATTTTGAAATTAATAAAAATATTTTATTAAAAAAATACATTATCTTTATATAAATATATTTTTTTAAATAAATTTAATTTAACATGTGAATAAAATGAATTACTTCATATAAATACAAGTAAAATATTTCTAAATAAACAAATACAATAAATAATACAAAATTCTTAAATAAAAAAATCCGTAAGCTGCTAAATCTACTTTTTTAAATTGATTACATCCTTTCAATTTCAGATATAAGATACACATAAATTACTTGACGATCAAGGGGACCTTTCAATTTTACTAAGCGGTTTAGGACGAAATCGGATGCAATTTTCATGAATTATATAGAGACCGTAAATCTTTTAAGTCATATCGATCTTAAAATAAAATTATCCTAAAGATTATACGGTTCGCAAATCAATGCAATTTATTTTCTCTCAGATCATTTCACATTTATATTTTCATTCCAGCTGTTGCCCACGGCTTCGTTCACATGAAAAGGGCTTTAATATTCCATGGAAACTACGATTTTTTTATGTTATAGGAGGCAAACGAACAAGTGGGTTATCTGATGTTAAGTGATCACCACCGTCTATAGACACTAACAACACCAGGGGAGTCGCAAGTGCGTTGCCAGCCTGTGTTTGGGAGGAATGGGGGAAGCGGGAATGGTTCTCCGGCGCTCTCACTAACCGAACGAAACGCAACAATGCAAGCACTGTTATTCACGTCGGTGTTTCTGTGGGTCGAGTGGTAGTACCCCGGGCGAGCCGACCCATTCATGCTGAAACAAGTAATAGCTTCAGCGTGGCTCCACCACCTACAGAAATACGTACATATCGTATATAGGCTGAAATAGGTTTATTTTGTTTTCTTTATTGTAATTGGAATTTAATTATTAGTGCTTAGCCTAAATCGAAATCATAGCTCGGCAAATAGAAAAATATTAAGCGAAATTATGTCATAATTTTATGTTTATTAATCGATTTCGATATCGATCGAAGAAACCAGATCGAGTTTCTTGCTGTCCTTTCTCGATAACTGGGTTGTTTTCCGAACCGGTGGTAGTTTCGACGTTCATAAGTGCCTCCTTAGGGCCTAAATTCAGTAAAGTGTTTTTGATTTGATTTGATAACATCTAGGACATATAATGCTTTGTAACAACCTTCGTATATATCCCGCCGATCTTTTGGTCTTCATGGAGAAAATGTTAGCTATCAAATCGTTTGATAATTTTTTAAACATATGATCATTAATCTCATGACATTATTAAATTATGACTGACTATTCTTTGTGACCTTATTACATAATGCTCGTGCAACACGTCAAGGGATATGGAAGTGGCTCGTATAAAATTGCGACCAACACTCTCTTCCATTATATTGCTAATTCTGAATATATTTGGGATAAACAACAAAATTGAATTAAAAAAGATCGATAACATTCAAAGATTTCAAACAAACACATCCAAGTAGAATAAAATTACCAACGCACTAAATATAAAATCGTTTAAATATAGATAAATTTGTATGGTGGTAGAGCCACGCTGAAACTATTACTGGTTTCGGCGGGTACTACCACCCTCTCATAGAAAACCGACGTGAAGTAACAGTGCTTGCTTGCAGTGAGAGCGCCGGAGAAAAACCACCCCTCCACTCTCCTCCTCTCCCTCTCCCTCCCCTAATCCCTTCCCCCCAAAGAGTGGCAACGCACTTACGACTCCTCTGGTGTTGTTAGTGTCCATGGACGGTGGTGATCACTTAACAGCAGGTGACCCATCTGTTCGTTTGGCACTTATGACATAAAAAAAAGATAAATTCAACAACAATATTCAAGTTAAATTCAATTCTTAAGATAATTAATCGAAGGACCAATGAGAATATCCGTATAAAATCAATTTAGATATCAACCGATTTTATCCAAAATGTAAGACTAAGAGCCAATTAGTTCAATAGTAATTTTCAAGTTTAATTTAGTCTGTGACGCGATAAATCGAAATTCCTTTATTAAAACCAATGTTTACTTAATTAATTTATTCTTATGAACCGTTGATATCTGGAAAGCGTAAAATCCAGTGAATAACATGTTTGCTTTTGTAGTAGTATTCAATAAAAAAAATTACAATAGTCTATAAAATCTCACGCACCGAAATATTAAAATTAATTACGACTATTCTTTTAATAACCTCATAACTTCAATATAAATATGAAATTCTACAAATTAAACTGGCATTAAACTAGCTTTAAACTAAAAGAAAATTTAAAGTATAGCAACAGAATCAAGCCAAATAAAAAAAAAACAAATTGGGATAAACAAGCATTAAAACAATTTCGTACATAAATAAATAAAAAAAAAAGTATTTATTCAACAAAATGGATGTTACATAGTATAAAAATAACTGTAGATTCCTGCACTAGTGGAACTGAATCCTATGTCGCGGGTAATCATTCAAAACTATGTTACAAAATGTATAAACTGTTAGTGCCGTTGGTGGCTTACTTATTGGATAAATGAGATTAATAGAATGTAAAACATAGGTATAATATATACATAAACCGTTACTGTATACCGTGTACAGTGTTACTATATATATAGCCTGTATTACTTCTTAAAATGTACCACAACATTTATAAGTTGATGCCTTCTTTGAATATTTGTGAAAAGCCTTATTTTTTTATTACGTGAATATCAAATAATTTAGGTTAATTTCAAATCGTTTCACTTTATTACATATAACATTCCTATACTAACTTTTCCTTAACTTCTTAGTATTTATTATATGTATATATCTACATGGAATTTATATATCATGTAAATAAGGGCCTATATGTGTAAAATCGCATCCTAAATATTAATGCAGAGTATAAACTATTACTGTAGAACATTTCATCAAAATCAGTTGAGTAAACAGTCAGACAAATTTGAAAAACTATCCAAATGTGTTTTGTCATAAATCATAAAACCCCCAGAGTATCTATATTCTATATATTAATACGTGAAGCACACACTTTGTATCCCTTTTTGAGAGAAATGCGCGAACGGATGAACGTGAAACTTGGCATAGTTAAAGTTTATATGGAGAAGTGCAGAAAGCTATTTATTTTATATAAAATGCATTAGAAGTACATTAAATTAATTAAAATATGCATTACTCACACTACTGCTTCAATTTTACACAACATATACACACATGTAAATAAAAAAGACATTTTGACATCTGTCAATAAAGGACTTCAAAAAAGGTTGTGAAGGAGGTTGCTATGCTCGACTGTATGTATTATTTTACTCTTACGTTCCAATTACCCTTTTTCATTCTACAATGATATTATAACATAATACCCTTTGACAAAAGAACCCTAATAAAATTCAAACATTAAAAAATCAATGAACTATGGTCGAATGTCGACCTCTGGGCGCCCACTAGTTTTTACTTATATAAGTGTAAAGTACAGCTTTATGTCTCTTTTTT
This sequence comes from Antheraea pernyi, assembly GCA_015888305.1. NCBI lineage: Eukaryota > Metazoa > Arthropoda > Insecta > Lepidoptera > Saturniidae > Antheraea > Antheraea pernyi. Next base: position 92,669 of record MU160250.1, read on the forward strand.
GTTTTAAAAATAACTCTAGTTACTTTTTATTATCTTTGTCATCCCTTGAGAAAT
>MU160251.1:17811-44708 GCA_015888305.1 Antheraea pernyi
TAAGCTATTCATATATATATACATTTGTGAACCATACAATCGAAATTGCATGATTCACAAATGAATACGTGTATATCGGATTGAAACGAACTAAAACTATTCGATTCAGTTCGATGAGGGGAAAAAAACAAAACCCTCCCACCATGTGTATGTATGTGCACGTGTGTGAGAGAGATGATCTCATATGTGTGTTCAAGTGATGTAGGTGAGTCACTGTATCGCGATAATAATATCACGAGGGCTCCGCGCGGGGACGACCTAGGCTCGAGATATTACTGAGAACCGCGATGTGTGCGGGAGCTAAAAAGGATCGATTACAAAAGCGCGGGCGCAACACGCATTTAATAAGATCGAATTTAAATTTATTTAGCGGCGATTGGCGCCGAAATCTAAAAATAGACATAACAAAGATTATTATTATTGAACGGTCGTTTTTAGGGGAAGATAGACGTAAATACGCGATTTACTCTATCTTATATGAGTTATTTATTTTGAACAGCTGCGCGCGCGAGCCGTTGTAATGTAGCCGCGATGGCTGGAAACCTATGTATTGCAGTGACGGATCCTAGAAGAGGATTTCGGGCGGTTTCTTCGTATGCCGAGATCTCCGAGATCTCGTGGAAGATGAGTAGTTGACCTGCGTAGTCAATACTCGATAGTTCAGTTTCAATATTAAATTTTATAATACAATGATTATCTATCGAACAAAGTTCCGTGATGATTCTCGTACATACCACAATGTAGAATTATTAATCTTTTATGGGTATATTCAAAAAACGTGTACTGTAAATCTGCCAGTGCCAATGTTTTATTCCCGTAATCACTATATTCATAAGATTCGTCTCAAAATACTCACCACAACGCTAAGATTAGCTCTTTGTTATTTTTTCAATCTATTTATACAAATATGAATTGGGGTGTCAAAGATTTAAAAAAGTGCCTTCGTGGTCTTAGGGAGATTTATTATAATGTCAATGTACTATGTAAAGACTAGATTCAGGTAATTAAAGTTATATATAATTATTAGCTATGGAAAAGGCTGATGTATTGGCGAACTTCTTCGCAGAATATTCACATTTAGATGTCCACAAAAATCCGCCCACTATTAGGCCACTATAGCAGTTGGCCTTGCTAGACTCCATCGATCACAGAGCTGGAAGACTTGTCGGTAACGAACCACTAAAAGCAGCCAAACTGCAACCACTTGAGCATCGGCGTAGAGTCGCTTGTCTTGTGGTATATTATCGGCTACACTTTGGGGAACGTGCACAAGATCTGCACCAACTAATTCCACCATCTCCATTCATTCGCGGTTGACATACCCTTCATCCGGACGAAGTGCGTCGTTTCGTCATTTCTTATGCGAACCGCGAGGGAGTGGAATGCGCTGCCTGCATCTGTTTTTCCTGATAGATATGATGTAACAATCTTCAAAAGAAGAATGAATAAACATTTACTGCGTGAACGCGTTACATTCTAGGCCTCGTCCTCACTTTCCATCAGATGCGACTGCGGTCATGCGTCGCCCAGGGTAATATAAAACTACTTGTACGACTATTAGTCTGTGTATAAAACAAAGTAACTTTCAGTAACAGCATTTTAATCATTGTTTTATAATCTACGCGATGTTGTCAACGTCAAATTAACTGTCAAGCATCTGTCAAGTACTAGGTAATCAGCTGTTTCTAATTAAATTGATACCTGAATTCAATTATGAACCCTCATTTAATTGAAAAAGTGATAAAATCCAACGATGAACAATGTCCTGAATTTGTGTTCACTAATCCACTACTGGACAGGAACGTCGCAAGTGCTCTGTCTAGAAGTTACGTGAACTTTCTTAGACCATCGAATCAAAACTTTACTGCAAATAATAATATACGACATACAGTGCTAACGAACATCAGGAAAATGTGTAAAATTGAACCAGACAACCATTTATTTATCGATGAGAACTCTGCAAGTTTAATTTCAGATTGCTACTTTGAGCATATCAATGAAATTGTGGATCCAACTACCATAGAGAAAACCCTTGATTCATTTTTGATCAGAAAATTAAAAGATACAGTCCCAAACGATAAATCAGTTATTAATCCAGATATAATACAAGCTCTTATTAATATTAATGAAAATGCTAAGCTTCAAAACATATCAAATAGCATAATACATTGGAATATGACAAACAAACACTCAAAAATACTCAAAGATTTGTGGACCAGTGATAATGTGAATATGTCAGATGATATATCAATTAAAATTAAATCAGAAATTGAAAGTTTCTTACTAAACATTTGTCACAGTTTATTAGTAAACAGAGAATTAGATTTAGAATGTATATTTTCTTCAAATGATATGAAGCATTTAATAAAGAAATGTTCTATATCATCTCAATGTTTTCAAATATGTTATAGCATTATTAATTATTTATTTATAAAAACAAATTTTGATTATAGGATGCAAATATTTGTTCCAATGTTTGTAAGAAATGTCAAATTAGAATGCGCTCTCACAACTTTCTCAATATTGTACGCAAGTAACTTAAGTCATGTAGTTATATTACTTGATTTTGATGTTAATATATTACCGGAGAATTTAAAAATGAAGTATATAGAGAAAACATTACATTATTTGCATGAAGTACATAAGAAGTGTGAAAGTGATCTGATTTTACTGTTATCTCACTTTCCAGAATGGTTTGATATTTATTTTCAGAATCAGCCACATGATTGTCTATAGCAAAATGTAATGTACCCCTTATTTATTTGCATATTATGTTAAAATAAATATATGTTGGTTTTATCAATGCCACATATAATGAGGAGTTAATACATTAAGTGCATTTAGTGGATACAGTTATTGCATTATATACATAGGTTACATATATACATTTATAGGTGGTAGAGCCACACTGAAGCTATTGCTAGTTTTAGCATGAATGGGTCGGCTCACCCAGGATAGTATCACCCTCTCACAGAAAACCAACGTGAAGTGACAGTGCTTGTACTATTGCGTTTCGTTTGGTAAGTGAGAGCACTGGATAACCCTCCTCCCCACCCTCTCCCCCGAACACATGGTATCAACGCACTTGCAACTCTTCTGGTTTTGCAAGTGTCTATGGACAGTGGTGTTCACTTAAGGTGACGTACCTGCTCGTGTGCCTCCAATGATAAAAAAATATATTATAAAACTAAAGTCCTCTGCCACGTCTGTCTGTCTGTTTGCGATAAACTCAAAAACTACTGAAATGAAATTTCAATCAGTAGATAGGATTCACAAGGAAGGTTTAGGTGTATCATTTGTATAGGTTTTTTTTTATTATCAGGGCAAGACGATGCCCACCAGAGCTGCTAGTTATGTACAACATAAAGTAATAGATAATTCGTTATTGATATTGAAATGCAACTCTTCTGGTTTTGCAAGTGTCTATGGACAGTGGTGTTCACTTAAGGTGACCTACCTGCTTGTGTGCCTCCAATGATAAAAAAATATTATAAAACAAAGACCTCTGCCACGTGTCTGTCTGTTTGCAATGAAGTCAAAAACTACTGACATGAAATTTGAATTGGTCAACAGGATTCACAAGGAAGGTTTAGGTGTATCATTTGTATAGGTTTTTTTTATTATCAGGGTAGGACAATGCCCACCAGGGCTGCTAGTTATGTACAACATAAAATAATAGATAATTCGTTATTGATATTGAAATGAGTAGACTACATTCTACACATTTTAAAAGGGCTCGAGAATAATAATTAAATATAAATTAAGAACCTTGATAAAAAAAACAAACCAAATACCAAAATTTAATTTTTAATAGAAACAAAAAACAGTATTACTGTTAAGAACTTAGATTAAAATACAAAAAAGGAATTGTAATTAGTTTGCTAACAAAACAAATTACATTAACAAGTACTGAGTAATGTATTCATGAACATGGCCTAGACAAAACTTCAGAATTACAATTTAGTGTTGTTTTCAAATGTTTTATATAGCAATTAGTTTGCTGAAAGTTTTTAGTACATTATATGATGTACAATCACTTATTATAAAAATCTTTAAATAACTAAGTTTAATTTTTAAATACAAGTAAAAAAAATCAAAAACTGGCTGGTAGAATTAAGAGCCAGGGAGAATCACATAGAAAAAATTGTCTTTTTTTTTAAATTTATTGATGGCCATAAAAACAAAATTATATTCCACTTACGTATAATGAAACATATAAATAAAGAATTGGCTATACATCATTCCACAATTGGAACTTAAGGTTACTTCTTCAATATCCGGTATGCAGCCATTAATCTGGTGATACAATTCAAGACAATACCGAGCTTTCTTCTCATTTTTGTTAAATGTATGTTGCCACGATTTCAAATGTTTCTCTACAGTTTCTGTATACGGGAATGCTTGATTACAGAAGCCACAGTGATATTTTCCCAATTGTATCTGAAAAAAAAAGCCTTTATAGATGCTACTCTTATTTGATAACAAACATTGAAGTAAAAGTTGTTGTTAAACTCGTTACTTTTTTATTTCCCAGGATAAAATACAAAATGTATACAACATCCATTATGATTAACTAGATTCTCCTCACGACTTCTTCAATGTGGAATAGTTACTTTGGGCTAACGTTAACATCCAGTGGACGCTCTCAAAAGGAAAAATCCCCTGATTTTGATCAATTATAGATTGGTACTCCACTTCTATTCGTCTTAACGTGATGATATATAACCTACAGCGTTCCTCGATAAATGAACTATCTAACACTGAAATAATTTTTAAATATGACCAATTATTCCTGAAATTAGTATGTTTAAACAAACAAACTCTTCCGGTGTTATTACAAAAAAACTAAATACGTATTGAACCCTGCCTTTAAAAAGGTCTCATATTAAATGCACCGCGGTCGCTGAATGTTCGCCATCTTGCTCTTTTGTCTCGCTTTGGTTACGTTAGGTTAGACTTGTGAAAAAGGATAACACGAACTTACCTCGGGAGAGTCCGGTGCATTTATTAGGAAACTTTTCTAAACCAAGTATTTAATACGTATTTAACATTTTTGTAATAACACGGTTCAGGTTTATAATATTAGTATAGATTAACATTTCCACTTTCAATCTAATAAAAGCAGCCTGTATGTATGCCACTGCTGGGGAAACGTTCTTCCCAAAAAAAAGACAATGGCATTATCAGTATTCCAGCTCAGAATATACTTCCACTAGTAAATACCAACACATCTACAGTCTATATATCTCTCACATACAGCCCTTACAATTATACATAAATATTCCTCACAATATGTCCCTTCATCATCTGCTGTTAGTATTATTGAAATTGGTAATTGAACAGAAAAAAATCATATTGATATTGCGCTCATTGAATCAAGCATCCTCTGTCATACCACTTGATTACTATTACTTGTACTATATATATTTGTATACATAGTATAAAACAAACCTCTGTCACGTCTGTCTGTATGTTAAACTCAAAAACTACTCAACAGATTTTCATGCGGTTTGCACAAGTAGATAGAGTGATTAATGAGGAAGGTTTAGGTATATTATTTATCAAAGTTTTTTATTACTACGGCGGAACAACGTCCGTCGGGCCTGTTAGTAATTTCTAAATTCTAAAACTTTTTACATCAATGTCATTTTGTCCAATCATTTTCGATTTTTGTATAATGACACAGTAAATGGTTTATTTCAAGAGGAAATTTCATATAAATGGCCTAGCATAGTATAGGGAAACCTTAAGATTCAAAGGTTTTAACATTTACTATAACACTTAGGCACAGTATAAATATAAGAGATAGTACGGAAACTACCTACAAATGCTCGAAAACCGCATACTCACACAAACATTTGTAGGTAGTTTCCATACTATTTCTTTTTTTATGTCATCAGAGGCAAATGAACAGGTGGGTCACCTGATGTTAAGTGATTACCACCATCCATACACTAATAACACCCAGGGAGTCGCAAGTGCCTTGCCAGCCTATGTTTGGGAGGAAGGAGGGGGAAAGGGGAGGAGAGTAGAGCTTCCGGCGCTCTCACTGACCGAACGATTAGCAGATTATGAAATGTAAATTCATACTGACCTCTCTTATAAACTCTTCTTTAAGATCTAGTACTTTTGCAGACATCAAATTGTTCACATGTTGGGTGGTTTCACAATGTTCCATAAGATCTTGGGGTTTAAAACCAATATTACACACATGACACTTCAATGTCATTTTCCTAGGATTATATTCGATTTTCTTTATAAATAAGAAACTCAGATTATTCACAACATATTCCTGATTTATCATGAATCCTACCAATTGTTTGCAATAATGTAAGTTTTTTATGTATTTATTTAGAGTTGTTCTTTTGTATTTCTCTTTGTCATATATTACATGTTTATCATTTGTAAACTTCAAATGGGCTGAATGGTATACCCCTTTTATATGGCTTTGGAATGACTTGATTTCAGGATATAGGCAAATGTCACACAAAGTGCAATATGCCTTCCGTGCACCTTCACTAAGCTTTATGAAATTCTCTCTACCGAAAGAGGCAAGTTCTGCCCTCCGTTTTCCATGGTTTACAAACAAATCTGCTACTTTATTATCTCGAGCTGGTTTAGTTGCATTAGCAGATGCGTTTTCATTTGCAATTGAGTTGGTATGATGTTTTTTAATGTGAATAAGCATGTTCTTGAGATCCAAGTCAATAGTTTTATGACACGTTTTACAAGTAGCTTTCTTATCACCGTAATTCAGCTCAAAGAAATCTTTTTGTGTCTCTATTAATATATCCCTAGCTTCAAATATAAGTTTTTCCAATTCAGAGACATATTTAGTCTCATCATTTGGTTTAGTTTTGGCTTTATTCGTATTTTCAAGATGAGTTTTAGTGGTCCAATGTTCATTCATATCTTCAGGAAATAAATTCTTACATGTAAAGCATTGGAAAAAATTTTGATTGATCTGTAAATTGTTATTGATTAATAAATATTTACATTACAAAATTGTAAGAGTGGTAGCAACTGTGCTAAATTTAGAGCCACGCTGAAACTATTATTGGTATCAGCACGAATGGCTCGGCTCGTCCCGGGTAATACCACCCTCTCATAGAAAACCGACGTGAAGTAACAGTGCTTGCATTGTTGCATTTCATTCGGTCAGTGAGAGTGCCGGAGGCCCACCTCCCATCCCCTTTCCTCTCTCCTCTCCCTTACCCTCCCCTAACCCTTCCCCCAAAGGGTGGCAACGCACTTGCAACTCCTCTGGTGTTGTTAGTGTCCATGGACAGTGGTGATCACTTAACATCAGGTGACCCATCTGTTCGTTTGCCATGTATGACATAAAAAAAAAAAAACGGAAATTATTTTTACACAAGAATTTATTCTAATTTTAGTCACCATCTCACAGAACATGGACCATGAAGTAACATTATTTGCATTGTCGCGTTTCGTTCGGTCAGTGAGAGTGCCGGATACCCACCTCCTCTCCCCCTCGCCCCTCCCCCAAACAGGCTTGGAACGCATTTGCGACTTCCCTGGTGTTGCAAGTGTCTAGGGGAGGTGATAATCACTTAACACCAGGTGACCCACCTGTTCGTTTGCCTTCAATGATATAAAATGAAGGTATTTTTGGGAACTGTATATCAAACTTTACACTTTCTTCTTTTGTTGTCTACACACCAAATAATAAATACTTTAATGATTTTTATGCTTAAGATGCTATGTGTTTGCTAAGACAATAATTGTACTCTGTTCGAACAGCATGTCAATCAAAGCAGGTACGAATCCTGCAATCAGTGAAAACATAACGAAATGGAGTGGGAGAGGTTTCTAACGCCCATCTGGCAACTAGTGCTATCCACGAGTTGAAAATGAATCTCCGGGAATGTTCTGGCAACCGTACTTTAGAACTAGTTAGTTTTATAGTTTTTAGCGTTTAATTTAACTGACGAAAGAGAGTAACAGTAACTGAGAAATCCATCATTAAATACTTGCGATGGATGTTAATTTAAAAGTGCAAAGAAACATCACTTCAGTACTTAATGATAGATTTTATTCAAAGTAACACCTTCTTCAATCTAATTAAGACCTAAAATATATAAAACAAAAAGTTGTATTACAAATCAATTGCGATATTTTTCCTATAAAATCATGATAATAGAAAATTAGAAAAACTGTACCTTTCTATAATATTTATCATTCTCGAACTTTATAGGACTTTGAATCAGATTTATTACATGGCCTTGGGATTTAACATGCTTTGCAATATCATTCACATCAACGCTGCACAGAATACATTTTTTCTCAATAATACCATGCCACTGACTATTAGCTACTTTTTTGCTATTTTCAAAGACAACAAAACCTCCATCATACTGTCCTATAGAAGGCTTATTTACTTTCTCAGGATTCACTTTGTTAGTCTTATGGGATTCATCATTTATGTGGTTTGAAATAATATTGATATCTTGTGTGCAGTAATTACATATTACACAATAATAGTTTTTCTCCAACTGGAACAATAAATTCAAAAGGATGTAGGTAGATAATTTTATTCTAAAGTATCACTCAAACTCTGTGAGGTAACAACATTTAAGTAGATAAGAAGTGATAATTGAGAGGGTAGTACATAAATTTTAATTTTTCATACAAAATTGTTAAATTTATTTTCATTTAATTCCAATGAACATATTTTTAGTGACCCCGCTATCTTGTATTAATTTTTATTTGATTCACTTTGTAACTAGTATTTTCCAAACTTTTTGTTAAGCTAGATATTTTGAACATACTCCAATATTGGAAGATAATGCAAAAAAATTAAGAAAAGCATTTTGTATTTCAGATATGTTGACATATAAAAACCCAAGATGCACACTGTATATAAACCTGCACGCCTCGAATAAAAGTAGCGCTCAAAACCGTCCGTAAAAACTCCCCAATATACACACATGGTTATAGTTATGTGATAAACTTATGATTTTGCAAATTCAACCTTACCTGAATGATGTAAAGTTGTTTGAACAAGGACGCAAGCAACACGAGGCTATTTGAAATGAGTGCATAATTTGATTCATTTTTGTGTGCCGGCTGTGAGACATTAAGTGCGCATCTTGGGTTTTTGTATATCAATGTTCAGATATGATTGAATAAAAAGAAAATTATAAATTATATAACTATAAAATTTGATGAGAAATTTCACACACATGGACAATACAAAAGGAGGAAAATCTATATTTTTAGTTAATTTTAATATTTTGGTATATTAAATAAAAATAAATTGATACTTTTTTGTTTCTATTTCTATATGCATCATCTTTCATTGACACACAATATTAAAATAACACTTTCAAACTCATTTTCTTGAAACTGCCTTTCCTGGCTTGCTGCAGTCTCGATTATCATACCAGTATTAAATAAGAGTTCCGATAGTTATAGGCATGAAGTTTTTATTAACAATAATATTGTTGTTGAATATTTGATGTACAAAGGTATTGTTTAAAGCCATTTCAGACTTTAGGTAGAGTGAAAGGTATGGGGCTTTTGTATATGTGTTTGTTATAAGAATTAAATTTTTTATTAAAATTATATTACTCATATAATCTTTTATTGGACTCTATACCTAACATATATAAGAAACTTTTACCCATAGTAGGTAGTATTTAATATATGGTCAGTGGTGTAACTATAACATTAGATGCTTATGGCAAATACATCAAAAGGGGTCCTTCCATAGATGACCATTATTAGAGTAAATATTTGATTATTTGCTGCCTTCTTTTTCATGGGAAAATCCCTAACGGATATGCTTCTCGCTGGGCAACTGAGGATGGATATGTGCGAGTCTTACAGATTAAAACACCATGGTACCATCCTGCACCTTCTGGCCGGGGCAGCAGGGACTGCCTACTCGGCACTACATCTCTGGCCTCTCAAATTATGCCTGCCTTTAGCATAATTACAGCACTGTATACAACTACCACACATAATTTTTACCTTTTACATCACATGTTTTATTAGGACTCCGAAATCCGAACAGCAATTGTTAGAAAAGTAATAGAAATATATACTGTGAGTTTTTTTATTATCCCCAGTTAACGATTCTTGAAGAATATTGAGACTACCTTTAATACAGAGGTTTGCTATAAAGGCATTGAAATCAACAAGTTGTTTTGGCTCAGCTAAATGTACAGGTAATTTGATATTAGTCATAGTGCAGCATAAAAATTACAGATAAAGTGCAATTTGTAGGTGGTAGAGCCATGCTGAAGCTATTACTGGTTTCAGCATGAATGGGTCGGCTCGTCCGGGGTACTATCACCCTCTCCCAGAAAACCGATGTGAAGTAACAGTGCTTGCATTGTTGCATTCTGTTCGGTCAGTGAGAGTGCAGGAAGACTACCTCCCCTCTCTCTTCTCTTGTCCTAAACACAGACTGGCACTGTACCTTCCCTGGTGTTGCAAGTGTCTATGGACGGTGATGATCACTTAACGACAGGTGACCAACCAGTTTGTTTGTCTCCTATGATATAAAAAACAAAAAAAAAACTATATTTTTTGGCATCTTAGTCTGATAATATTTGTACATATCTTCCTTGAAGTTACCTACACTATTAACATAGAGAAAAGAGATGATTTCACCACTTCAGAGGTTCCTAATCTGGAGGCTGCGGATTTTGTATGTGGCAACGAGATATATCAATATTTTTAGCATTATTGTCTTAACCCCATCCTGAGTTTAGTAATTCAGAGCAGATAATAATATTACAGCTAATAAGCAAGGGGCCCAATATATCTAGCTTATTAAAGTATCGTACAAGCATTATCCCAATTTAAATAGACTAGACTAGAGTCTGACAACAAACATCATTAACTAATAATGTAAAAAGTTATGAGGTAACAAACATTAAAAAAAAATACAGTCGAATTGAGAACCTCCTCCTTTTTTTGAAGTCGGTTAACAAAATAATAATACATAATGTAAGTGAAATGTAAACAAACCTTATAAATGAAATCTTGTTTGAATTTAGGTACATAGGATTGAGATTTAACATTTTTCCTATGATTTTCCCAACGGATGTGTTTATCGACATGACTTAGAGACTGAAAGGTTTCATTGCAGATCAGACAATGGCTTTCCACGTCTCCACATAGTATATAGTTCTTGAAATATTTATTCATTTTCGCCTTTATCCTCTTCTTGGTATAGGGTCAAATGAATTCCTAAACCAAGAAAACGCAAACATGTAGGTAAGAATGATTATGAACTTTTAAGACGGAACTTCACAAAAGCAAAAATTATTTATTTATTTCTACCTACCTATTCATATACACGGGCGCGAAAATTTTAAATACCAACTCATAGATATTTTAAGTTTATGGTCTATTTTTTTTTCTTCAAATATTTATATATTGATGTTACAGAGTACTCTCTTTTTAAGCCTAGCGTAGTACTATGTCTTAATCTTGATATTTAACAAATTGATCAACGCGCAATCTTATTAAACTTTTGCAGAAATTGTCTATGGCATTTCAAAAGCTATTATATAATATCGCCACACAATATTTCTATTTTAAGTCTAGCTTTGTAATATTTAGTAATCTGGATCTTCCACGGATGAAAGGGAAAAGTCTTTGTTCCATGTCATCTTCAGTGATATAGCAAATCGGTTACAATGCCGCGCCGACCTATTAAAATTTTCCAGCTTTATGTAATAAAAATATTAGTACTAAACTATTAGTAATAAACAGGCTATTAAGATTTTATAAATAACGGTTTATTCTAAATCTAAATGTTGCAAAACTTTTTGATACACAATATTTTTTACCTACCTAAACAATCAGTCGTAAAATTATAATTCATATATACTTTATATAATTATAGCATTATTTTTTAATTATAGCAGGGAAATTAATGAAATCGATTGATTTATAGTTTTCGTCAAACTTTTAGATCGCTCTCAAGTAGATGCGCAGAGTACAAATTTAGGTATCAGAGGGACGCAGAAAAGATGAAGGCGGAACTATCTCACCCGTGGTCGTACGTCATGTACACGTGCTGTCATAGTCGTCTCAACCTACCCCTACTGCGGGGCGGGTAAGGTAACTGGTCAAGGCGTTTTGCCTTCTTCAGTGGTATGTCCATCGTTGTCCGTTAAGACGGACGGACAGGCTTGCACTTTCTGCAATATGATGGCGCGCGCTTGATGGTGATAATGTGTCGCCCTCTTGCGGTGGCGTCTGGAGTCGTGAGTGTCGGCAGTTGCGAGATCTTCGTGAGTGAGGTGCCACCAGGTCTTCACTAAGGGTTTCTTGCATGGTCGCGCCCTGTCGGGTGTGTGGTTGTCTTGTTTTTCTTTTTTGTTTTCTTTAGGACGTCTCTTGTGTGGAAGGGATCGTTAGCAGCCGCCATGAGGCTGCCCGCCGCCGATTACTCGACGTCAACTTGTGCAGGAGCAATGTACGTCTTCGCTCTTCTGGTATCACCTGACCCGGCGATGGTACTTGCTCTGCGTTTTCTGTGCTCTCTCCTGTATACCGGACATAACGTCGCGTTCTTAGAGGGGTGGGCTCCCCCGCAGTTTACGCAGGTTGGCGGTTCATCGAGTGGACGCGTACATTGGTGTGCGAGATGCGGCCCGCCACATCGCACACATGCGATTTGGCGGTGGCAATTGTGGGATGAGTGCCGGAACTGCTGGCACCGGTGGCATTGTGCCGGGCCCCTCTTCCCACGCCATCCTTCAATCCTCACCTCCATAAGTAGGAGGATAGAGATGTCATATATGGCTGGGATCGTATTTGGTGTTCTCTTTAGAGAGCAGAAGAAAATGCTCCCCTGTCTTCCTCTCCTCCCTTTGATCTCTCGGACGTTCTCCGGGTGCAGTCCCTTCTCCCGGCGAGCCTCGGCTATTTCGTCCGGGTGGGTTTCCTCGGGTAGGCCGCGTATTGCGATCTTGAGGTTGCGTTCCGTGGGGAGTGAGTAAGTGAACCAACTCACTCACTCGTCTCGCTCTAAATTGGCGAGGTATTCTCGGATGATGCGGTTTTCTGTTGGATCCGTCGGTATGAAGCGTATGCCTCTTCCGAGCGGTCGTGCGTTCGGCGCGCGTCCCATCATGCCCGCCAATCGCCTGAAGTGGTCTGTCCATTTGGGCAGACGTTCCACGACGATCGAGGAAAAGCGTTGCCGAGGTATCGTACTCGTTGGTTCGTGGCTTTCCGTACATTGCGGTGGCTTCTCTTTTGGCGCTACTATCGCGGCGCTAGGGGGTCTCTCCACGGTAACGCTTTTGGACGTAGCGGGTTCCATGTGTTTTCCTATGGGCCTCGTAGTCGCTGAGTGCGATACTAGGGGCGCCGGTGGCGCCTCGCGGCTCTCAGCGGGAATATCTCGAACTGTTTCATGTTCTAGTTCCGTATACGTAGACGGGGGTTGCGGGTGAAATTTCAGCCTCTTTTTCACAAGTGTCTGGTGAGGTGAAGATGGCGGCGAGTTATGCACAGTGTAGCTCGTATTGGGGCTATCTTGTTGATATTCGCGCTTGCGTCGTGCTGCCTCTATTAGAGGCTCGAGTTTTTCCTTTTGAAACGTGGGAATCTCTAGGAGAGATTAGCGCCTCCTTGTCTCTGTCTGCAAGTGCATAATCTTCCCCTTCGTCCTTTAGGATGCGCAAGTACAGCGCTATCCAGCGTTTCATCTTGTCAGATGGAGCCCCAGTTGCTATGAACTGGGCGAAAGCGAGGCTGTCGCTTTCGTATAACTCCATCTGGATTAATTTGGCACTGGACGACGTCTGTGGCGCCTCCTTAGGCTCGGGGTAGGGTATGGGTTCCGCAGAGCGGGATTCTATGTGTTCGGTAATCTTCTTGCTGCAGGAAGCATCGGGTGTCTGCTGTTGCGCTGTATGCACAGCAGTGCGGAGTCCGGTAGGGATGGCGGGGGTCGTCGTTTGTGAAGCGGCGGGGTCCATGGGCTTGCTGTGTTTCGTGCGTCGTGATGACGCGATGGCTTCTGGTTGGCCCTGAGAAGGGCATTTTTTGGTGCTTCTCGGGGCCATCGCCGGCCGAGAAGCGGGTGCGCTAGTGCAGCGCATCGTCGCGCAAGACAAGCGATGTAGTAAGACTCGCGGAGCTCCAAAGATGAGATGTCTTCGCGATGTACACGTGTGTCAGTGTTAGTGATAGTTATAGTACAGTCGCATTCATAATCGTTTTGTTGCTGTCAATTACACGTTATTGCTATTTTCTTTGTTTTTCCTTTTCTTTGTTGATATTTGTTTTTACCCTTCCCCTTCGAAAAATGATATTTCTGTGAAAGGCGTTGTCCCACCATAAATAAATGATTATCACAAATTATTTGTTTACTGCGAATGTATTTCATTTGCAATAACGCTAATGTAGCGACACACCTGAAAACTACACAATATAAGCTGTACTGTACTGTAATTCAATTCCAGTACGCGATCACTCAAAACTAGACAACCAGATGATTAAATGTTATCTGGCGTTGATTGTAACTGACATATACCTACATGATTTGGCAAACTGTTATATTTGTCTATTATTCAGCTACAATTACCCATATCTAATTTTTACTGTTATTTTATTACCCTTGTAATAAGTAAACTATTATTGTGTGTTCATTTTTATCCGTAATCTTTTGCAAATATTCTTTGTGTATGTACCTATATCTCCTATGTATATTTATATATGTCCGGGTAATTCTAATAAACAGGGTTTCATAAATTAGCCGTTAAAGCGTTTAAGAGATAAATTTATTTTTTCTTGTGAAAGACGGGCAGATGTAGAATAGGAAGTAGATTCAAATGCATCATTGAAAAAACCTCCATCTCTCAATTTTTCGTTTCCCCCATTTTCACATCTTAGAAGTAAACTTTTTGAAAAAGTAATAGATGAGCTGACATGGGCAAAGGAAGTAAATTCAAATACATAATTAAAAAACTCGATCTCACAATTTCTCTTCACCCACCCTTCCAAACCTTTCATTTTTTTTTAAAGAGGTGGGCAAAAAAATATAAAAGGGCAAAATTCGTGAAAATGGGGACTAACTTCTTGAGCCGATACTACGTATATTACTACAGAATCTCTCAGTATATAGTATCTTATCTATGACAAAATCTGTATCACAGAGTCATGCACAGAATATATACAATAGTTACTTTAACTGTATTTTGTATTTTATTTTGCGTCGCGTTCGTTTTTGACAGTTCATATTGTTTTTTATAGAATATTTTTACAGTTATGGTGTAGTTACTATAAAGTTCGAGTATATTTTGTAATAATATAACAACCGAGACTGCACAGAAGCTAACGAAAAATGAGTAAGCGACGAAGAGACTCAGGGGCAAGTCGAGGAGCTGATGGTGACGATAGTGATGATTTGAGCAACCCGGGGCCACCGCCTTCAGTCAGGAAGAAGAAAAAACTGGACCCAGTATGTAATTTACCCTAAGATATTTCTTTTTTTATAATGTACGTATTTTTAAATATTTTTTTTTACAAATTTGCATTTCAATCTTCTTGGAGTAATTTAACCGGTACTTCATCAATGATATCATATAAACTGGGTTTATATCTAATTATTCGTAAATTTTTAATAATAGTACTTTGAAGCTATATAGATTTGTCTTTAAACTTCACTATGGATAAAATATATTCACTATTCGTTGTTGGTAACCGTAAACTCAGCACTTTATTCATATTGAAATTTAGTATAGTCATACATCAATAGTAACAGAACAAAAGTGTAAACTCTTTTGACTTGCACTCAAGGAGGAAGTTATTTAGGAACTCTTATTCTCTATTGATAAGTACTATTGAATAATGGTGACCACCGAGTGACACACTATCCATCGCCGGTCGCAGTTGTCATACCAGCCTGCAAAAAGCTGGATATGCACAGGCTGATCCCGAAATGCGACCTGCAGAAGTGAATCTCTATGACGGGCTTTTTCTCCATATACATGGTGGTTGCGACCCAGTCATGCTGTAAAACCCTACTACCCCGCTTTCGCCATTGCCTCTTCGTTATTCAGCAGGGTGCACCACGCAGGTGAGGTTGGCTTGGGTGTCTCAAGTCTTATGATGTTATTTGACACTCCTTACACCCCGAATAGATTTGACTTTGCAATGTTGTGAGCAAAAATCTGTAATTTATAATTTATATTGTTAGTATATAAATAACTCATGTTTTCCTAAAACTCAAATTCTTTTCAGAGTGAAATCTGTCAGCAACTTTATGACACAATAAGATCATTTAAGAAGGAAGATGGTACTCTCTTGTGCGACTCATTTATAAGAGCTCCGAAAAGACGTCAGGAACCTCAATACTATGAAGTTGTTTCACAACCTATAGATTTACTTAGAGTAAGTATTTTTAGTTTACAAACATTACATCTTAATAATGATAATAATTTAATAATTGTATAAAAACAACCCTTAACAAAAGAGTACATTTTTCTGACACAAAGACTACCCATGTTATTACAAAATAGTTATATAGGTATTAAATAATTGGTTTAAAAAAGTTTCCTAATAAATGCACCATGTTCGCCCGAGGCAAGTTCACATTGTCCTTTTTCACAAATCTAACCTTACGTAACCAAAGCGAGACAAAAAAGCAAGATGGCGAACATTCAGCAACCGCAGTGCATTTAACATGACACCTTTTTACAGCCAGGGTTCAATACGTATTTAACTTTTTTATAATAACACCATAGGAGTTTGAGGGATTTAAAAAAAGGAAGAGTTTTATTATCAGAGCACAAAAAAATGCATAATTAATATATATTTATTGGATCTTATGGAAGTTTTAATTAATAATAAGCAGTATATGAAACAGTACTCATTTGAAAATTATAATAACAAACTTTATGAACATTATAAAAAAGATATAATAAAAGATACCCACATATTATATACCTTGCATTCCCCATCCTCTGCCGGCCTACACATGATATCTTTTTTCGCAAGTCTGACTTAACCTAATCAAACGAAGACGAAACTATTTTGTTTTAGCATAAAAATCATCAAATTGCTAATATACAGAACACAGTGTCTGTCTTTATTTCTCAAGTCTAACATAACGTAACCAATTTATTTTTCTCAATTTTTCTGTCTTTGTTCGGTTAGCTTAGGTTAAGACTTGTGAAATAAAGGCAGTTGCCTGTGTTGCCTTTAATACGTAAGTAACATTTTGTAAATTAGCAACTTGATGATTTTTGAGTTAAAACAAAATAGTTTTGTACATGTTTATGTTAGGTCGGGAAGGTGGTGTATCCAGTAGGATTTCCCCATGTAAAAAAAAAAGGTTAAACTTATGAAAGAAGATCAGTACATTTAATAAGTACCAAAAGATGTATTTTAGTTCAATGATCAAAGGGAAATACATCAGAGCATTTCAAGAAACAATTGTTGATCACTCTTAATTGTAGCATGAATACTTAAAATACAGTGTAACAGAATTGAAATGTCACTTTTGAGCTGTTTTAAGTTAATCTAAGGGTGACTATTTTATTATGTATCCTATATCTTTTTATTATATGTATATGGTATTTAATCAATCACTTTATCTACTGATGAAAACCGCATGAAAATCTGTTCAGTCGTTTTTGAGTTTATCGCGAACAGACAGACAGATGTGGCAGAGGACTTTATTTTATAATATGTAATGAGCAATTTAAAATATGGGACCTTGCGAATCCCTAAAGACCAAGTTCAAGGAATACGGTATCTTAACTCTTGTCCTCCCAATACATTCTTGATAATTTAATGTATGTCTGTAAGAACCTTGAAAAGCTACATTTCGTAAAAAACCGGCACAATCTAAATACTAGAAACTGTGACAAACTGGTTATCCTATGTTTTAGACTTAAAAAACCAGTAACAGATTTTTGGGAAATAATGTTAGATTTTACAACAAAGTCCCAAAGGATATTACCGATTTGCGGGATTGCGAATTAAAGCACAATGTCAAGCAAGGTTTTGGTGTCAAAAGGCTATTATAGAGTGGATGGAATATTCTAAATATTTGTTAAAAAGATAAACCAGATCGAGTTTCCTTGCCGATTCTTCTCAATGACTGGGTTGTTTTCCGAACTTGTGGTAGTTTTAAATGTTCATAAGTGCCTTCTTAGGACCTAAATTGAATAAAGTGTTTTTAATTTGATCTGATTTAATTAACAATAGTTTATAACTTTTAGAAATGACCATTAAATTAATACATGTTTTTTTACAAATGATTGTTTACAGGTACAACAGAAACTTAAAACAGACACATATGAAGATATCGAAGAACTCTCTGCGGATATAGAACTTCTTGTTAATAATGCTAAAGCATTCTACAAATCTGATACTATAGAATATAAAGATGCAAATGATCTTTGGAAATTATATATACAAACTAAGCAATCATTGGAGCATGGTAGGTCTATTATGTATATATTAATATGTGAAGCGAAAACTTTGTAGCCCTTTTTAAGCAAATTGTGCAATGGATGAATATGATATTTTTCATAGTTAGTCTATATGGAGGAGAAATGCATAAAGCTATGTTTTAAATATAAAATGCATTAGAAATATGTTAAATAAAATATTAATTAAGAACATTACACACATTATTGCTTGAATGACACACAACATATACAATCATGTAAATGAAAATGACCTTTCGCCATCCTTCATTTTACTCTTTGCAATTACCTTTTTTCGTCCTACATTCAATATTTGTAACACGACTGTAACACGACATGTTCCAGACCTTATATGCCATTTGGAATAAACTGGTCAAACTAGGTTAATTAAATTATAAATGAGTTTTTAGTATATTTATAAGACCACTGAAATAATGATTATTCTCTTTGGTTTTATTGAATGTCAAAATGAATTATGGTCGAATCTCGACCACTAGTTTTTATTAAAGCATCAAAGTTGACTAACCCAAATACATTTTTAATTGCAAAACATCCAAGGTGAGAGGGCTTTTCATAATAATTTGACTATTATTGTAATTGAGGTATATGTACTTTAGGTATTAAATTGTTAAGTCAAGTGTGGGCACTAGGACAAAGGAATGATGTGCTGACCCATTATACTCCACAAACAGCAAAACATTACTCTGTAGTCTGGTGAAGCTGTTAAGACCCTACTAGGTCAATAGCAAAGTCAGATTGAGAAAAAAAAAATGTTTTTTAAACAAGAAGTTCTCTTGATATCATTTTTGATTATTATATGAGAATATTTAGAAACCCTTTCTAGTATGTGGCAAAATTGTACAAATCATTATGATAGGAATATTGCAGATCTTCCTCTTTCATCTTTTAGGTATTATTTTCCTTTTACATCATTTATATCATCAAATACTACTCATCTGCTTACTCCTTATACTTTGTTTTAAGCCTTAAATGTTTTCTTGTCTATAAAAGTATTGTTAATAACGATTGGGAAAAAGATAAACATGTGAGAACATAGAAATTGAAGTTACCTTAATGTTCGAACAACTATTATTTAAGAGGAAGCATGGGTAGTTAGTCCATAAAAATGTATTCCTTTGGGACACTAGATCATTTTCCTCCTTGTTATTTTTTTTATAAATCAATTATGAATAGTAAGGGCTTTCTAAAATTAGACGTTTTGTTATGTATTACATGTGATTAATAAAACATCTTCCATTGAATTTCTAAAGACAATTGATTTATTGTACAAAACACCTCTACAAACTATGTTATATTTAACTACCTACATAACACATTGTACAATTATCAAACATCCAGCAAAAGAAAAGAATCAAATACAGCAATGTCTATTCTACTTAGGGTACATTCAGTCTGAATTGAAGTAGGCTCGCATTCTCTATTGAGCTTGACAACATTTTTCTTTGTAAACATACACTTCAACTGTCTTGTGGACCGTTTCCTGTTAACATATTGTTACACCCATGACTAAATAAGTAATTTGTGTCGGAAGAAATTTATTTCATACTCATGCAGACAAAAATATGAAGACTTACTGTCACAATTACACTACAGTTATACAATACCTTATAATACTGTAATTGCAGTCCTCATGAAGATTGCTTCCTTGTTTCTCTTCATATTCATTTGGTGTCCACAATAGAACTCTGCTGTGTCTAGGAAATAAAGGAGAGTAGAAAACTCTGTGTCGGTGGAATAGCCTTGAGTTATTACTTCAAAGAATAGATAAATTTCTAGGTGTTCATTTTAGCTTAGCCGGACCTAGGGGAGATGGATCGGGGGGCCCATCTTCCTATTGAACAGGTCCGGCGGACGGAGGAGACGGCCGTTGTGTACCCGGCTGTCTCCTAACAGGACGAGGCCCGGCGGCGGCGATTTCGTTGCTGGGCTAACTGCTGGGGTGGCACGATGAAGTTTATAGAGATCTCGTGTCGCCCCTACTTAGCGGCAGACGTACACCATGGGGTTTTAGTCCATGGAGTCGGACATAAACCACCCTCTCCCCGAGACGGGTGGTGTATCCATAAGGGATTTCCCCAAAATAGTAAAAAAAAAAAAAATAATAAGGTGCTCATTTTAGAACTCCATTTTATTCCATTTTCATGGTGGATGACACAACTTAATTGTATCAGGTTCCCATACATATTAAAACCTTTTAAAAAAATTAAATTCATATTTATTAATACAGGCGAAGAAATCAAAACACCCAAGATGTCGCGCAACGGGTCCTCAAGCAGACGATCGGATGTCGCAGAAGATCTATCTGAAACGTCTACCAATAATGAAGAGGATATTTTTGAAGAGTTGTTCAGTGCAGTAAGTGACACCTAAAATGTGTATTGTTTCTCTTATGTGACAAAAGAATAGCTGTTTTAAGTTTGCATGATTATTTTATTGGGTACTTATAGTCATGTAGTTAGGAACCTAACATTATTTAATGAAATATGACATTTTTTTAAGTAGACAAAAGTATTTTGACAATACCTGTTGATATTTATTCTGTAGTACAATGAGTTTGTCCAAACTGTTAGAAAATAATCAGTTTCTAATCTAATAATGAATTATATTTCTTGGTTCTGGCTAATCTTAGAAATGGTTGGACCTATTTTGACGGCATTTTCACCCCCAAATAGCTGATGTTACAAGAAGTGTTGTTTATTCTTATTTCATATTTTTTTTAAAATACAAAAATTAAATAAACTGCCTTCATTGTGAAAAACGAATAAGGCACTAAAAAGAGAAAAATAACTGAATTATTAAAAAACCAAATTAAATAAAAAACATTGATATTTGCGCTACCTAATAATATATTTGAAGTGGATGCCAATGGTTTCTAATAGGTATAATAAATCGGTTCCAATTCACGAAAATACATAGAGATGAAGTGGGTGAAAATCAAATAAACGATATTTCACCGCCTTAGGGGTTAAATATTTTCTTATATATGGAACCACCTCTGAATATAACCAATTCAAATAAAAAAAAGGAATCATTAAAATCGGTTCATAATTGACGGAGATATCGATTAACATACATAAAAAAAAAACATACAACGGAACATAGTAACCTCCTCCTTTTTCGAAGTCGGTTAAAATATAGCAGACCCAACAGACGTTATTCGCCCTGATAATAAAAAAAAACCTTGACATGTAAGTAACCTAACCTAAACCTTCCACATGAATCTCTAATCTAATCTGAATCTATTGATGAAAACCGCATGAAAATCCGTTCAGTCGTTTTTGAGTTTATCGCGGGCATACAGACACGGCACAGGACTTTGTTTTATAATGCATAGTTTTATATTAAAATAAAAAAAGAGTTCCACACCAATATAGTAGATTAAAAATGCAATGGCGTAAACCGCATATACATTTACACTGAACATATTTCTTTTTTTTACTAAATTCCACGTGTATAAAGTAGTGGGTAAACAATAAATATATAACTGTATTTTCTTTATTTTTCAGGTAATGAGTGCAAACATAGAAGGGCGTCCCATCTATCCAACATTTCAGTTTCTACCTTCAAAACGGCGCTATCCCCATTATTACAGCATTATAGATTCACCTATCGACTTAAAGACCATAGCGCAGAAGATACAAGGCGGTGAATACAACAACCTCAATGAACTGGAGAAAGATCTACTGACAATGGTGCGGAATGCGTGCAACTTCAATGAACCCGGCAGCCAGATTTACAAGGATGCTAAGATTTTGAAGAAGGTGGGACATACCTTCTATACTAAATGTTTGTTTGGTTGAACACCCTAATCTTAAGTACTACTGATTCAATTTGAAAAATTCTAGCCCGTTAGCCCAAAGTAACTGTTTCACGCGGACGAAGTCGCGGGCAGAAGCTAGTCTTGGATAAAGTTAGTTTATCATATGTGTATAGTTTGCCTTTGGTACATTTGAGAGCCATCTTTATGAAAAAAACCTTCCATTACAACAGTCTGTGTTTTCGAGACAATAAATAGTTGATTGGTCGGTGTTATAAAGGAGGACAGGGTTGGGGAGGGGAGGTTGTTGTTCCTCCGGCGCTCTCACTGACCGAACGAAACGCAACAATGCAAGCACTGTTACTTCACGTCGGTTTCCTGTGAGAGGATGGTAGTACCGGGGGCGAGCCGACCCATACATGCTGAAACCAGTAATAGCTTCAGCGTGGCTCTACCACCTAAAAATCTTAATTTGATACCTATAGATTATCCAAGTTCGGAAGCAAGAAATCGAGCAGCACGGCAGAGGTGGTCCTTCGAAGACATCAGAACGTATTAGGAGTAAGCGGACGTCTCGCGTTGGACCTGTACCTAACAGCCGCGCCTTGGCTATTATGGAACCTCCTGGCTCTGACCCTGATGTGGATATAAAGGTATATAAAAATATATATGTCTATACATATATACATGCGGTACAAGTGAAACATGTCATACTGTTCTCCAATACCCGAAGGCAAGTGAGATGCTGCTCCCACTTTACTCGTCACAGTGTTTACCTACATTGTCACACAAAAATGTTGCGGATCAGGTTATCACAGTCCTCTCAAAGTTTCACTTCCAAATAATACTAATTATACTCGCGACTTTGCTGCCATTAATCGATAGTGATTTATTGATAACGTCGTATTCACTGTCCTCCAATGTGGGTTCGAATCTGTATAGCAAGCTAGAGCTTCCAGTGAAGGAAGACGTGATAGAGATAGAGTGTACATAAATCATTTGCCTTCTATGATATATTTAAAAAAAAGATAAAACCATAGGCTAGCTACCACCCTCAACTTGAAACTCTGTCGCCAACACCTATTGGTGTGTTTCGAATTGGAATGGCGATTTTTCGCAAAAACAAAAGATGATTTTTAATGTTGATCGCTCAAACGGTGTTGGAGTTTACCGATCTCAGATATATTCTTTTTTATATATATATCAAAATTTATTGCGTTTTAACAGCAGCATGTAACATATAAATCTATAATACATTTTTTTTTTCATTTTATTTTTTTATTTCTTTGATTGATACTATTGGCAATTGGTTAGTCTATACTAATATTATAAAGAGATAAAGTTTGTGACGTTGTAGGGAGTAATCTCAGGAACTATTGATCCGATCATATATAATCAGATGAATCACGCTAAAACCAATAGGAGCGGAGCACCAATGAAGAATATTTCAAAATCGGGGTATATTTTCCTCTTGAGAGCTTCCGCTGCGTGTTAACGTTAGCCCAATGTTACTGTTCCACGCGAACGAAATCGCGGGCATTAGCTAGTGGTATATATGAAGAGTAAATTTCTTATTTATAAATGAGATAAATGTACCGAAATCTTGCCCCCTTACTATACTAAACTAAAAGATATGAATCTACCTAATTACCAAGAAAATTATTAAATTTGTTAACATTGTTCCAATTTGCAATGTTATTACCTATTTTACTGTTCTTAAAGAAAAAGTAACCCTCAATTTTAAAGTTTTATTAAATTTAACATATTTATTTATGTAGCATTCTGAAGATAGCGCCGGCGAAAGCGATGAAGATAAAGTGGAGAACGAGGATTCACCGCAATGGAAGCTTCTGGAAACTATAAAAAATCATTTAGGTCCAAGCGGTATGGTCATTTTTCTCATGATTTTAAAATTTATGACACTAATATTATAAAGCTGGGAGGTTTGTTTGTTTGGTTGAACGCGCTAATCTCAGGAACTACTGGTCCGATTTGAAAAATTATTTCAGTGCTAGAGAGTTCATTTATCGAGGAAGGATATGGCTATATATCATCACGCTAAGACCAATAGGAGCGGAACATCTATGAAGAATGTTTTAAAATCGTTTTTTTTTTCCTTTTGAGAGCTTCCGTTGCGTGTTAACGTCATCCCAAAGTAACTATTCCACGCGAACGAAGTTGCGGGCATAAGTTAGTTTATGATAAAAGGAAAACAGTATACAAAACACCAACTCACAATTTACAGAGTGCCTTATACATAACAGCTACTAATATTTTTTTTTGAACTGACTACGCTATTGACCTAGCAAAGTCTTAACAGCTTCACCGGACTACTAAGGCGAGCGCTTAAGGCACTCAGCCGATTTTATTTTGACAACTAGCTCAAGGGTGCACGGCACACCTCGGCTTGGGCTGTTGCCTGATACAAGCAATTCGCTTTCTACTAATCCTTACTTTCTTACTAATATTATAAATGAATTATGCCCGCGACTCAGCCCACGTTGAATCCTTATGTAACAGTGACTGAAATAAAATCATCTGTAAGTATTAAGTGAATTTACTTATCTGCTTTTCTCTCGTAGTTAAGTCGCGTCGTCATTAAATTTACGACAACTTTTGATAGAGAGAACTGACTTTACTGAAACTAAGAGTAAATGGTATTCGACGATATCCTTTATGATTTTCTGGGTGAGGATTTATCATGAACGCAGTACCTTAGCAGTGATGCTTGTTCAAAAATGATTGAAATGTGTTTTATTACATATTCCAAGATGCCTGAAATAATTTTTTTTACCAAAGTCTAAAAAGGACAAACACGTTAGATTTACGTTCTTATCATATGTATAGTTACGAGAGTCAGTTTGCTTGATACGCTTTAAAGCCTTAAGTTGTTATCCGATCATGATATCATTTTGCATACAAGTTGTCAGTGATACAGAAAAAGACAGGATACCTATCATACCGAAAAATGTACTTTTCCTTAAGGATAGATCAAGTTTATATTGAAGCGAGTATAAGATAAAATATACAGGCTGAATGTTTAGACAGTAGTAATATTTATGGAGGATACTCGGTAACCGATTCCCGTTCTGAATCAATTAAAAAAAGTGTTTATATTTGACCTAATTATCCTGAAAAATACAAAATATACACAATCCTCTATGCGTCTATATTAAAGCGTAGTGTCAATGACCGTCGGGTAATTTCACATTCTCTTGTAAGTGAATGTGGGAACGTCAGGAAAAAAGAGTTTATTGTCCGTTTTATGATCGAAGGTTATTAACTTCGGGTCGCCCATTGCAGCTTTCGGCACAGGTTATTGCACCTAGGTTTACTACGATTGTGTTTATACTTTTGAAAGTCTTCCACCTTTCACCTTGTTTTGTTCAGATAATGCAAGTGTAGTTATAGACTGTTCGGAGCTTAAATTTAATATTCTTCTCATTAGTCTTGAATTTGTAGTTACAGTAGCTATCCCTATACCTATTTAATGTGATCATCTGTGACGTGTTATGTGTGTGTGTGTAGGTAGTTATAGGTTTGTTCTTTTAATTTTGTAACATTAATATGAACAACTGAACGTCCGTTTATCATCATATAGGCTCTCATCGAAAATGAGCGCTGCAGTAATGCTGTATTGCACACATTTGCTCAATTGGTTTACTGACTGTTGGACTCTTTTTTTTCATTCTTCACATGTATTAAATATTTTTTGTCTAAATGGTTTAATTTAATTATATGGTTGTTACAATAATAAACAATATTCTTCCTTCTTCTTTCTTTCATGTTTGTTCTAATTATTTCAAACACAGGTACGCCAATGGCGGATCCTTTTTGGACGCTTCCATCTCGTCGAACCTACCACGACTATTACAAGGAAATCAAGAACCCCATGTCCTTGAATCAGATCAAGAACAAGATACGGCGAGGCAACTACGGAACCCTTTCAGAGGTTGCTGGTGATATGAACATTATGTTTGAAAATGCGAAACAGTACAATTTACCCACTTCGAGGCTGTATAAAGATGCTGTTAAATTGCAGAGGTAAGTAATGTTATAAAGCTGGAGTGTGTTTATTTAATTTTTTTTAGCTCAAAAACTATCAAATCCATTTGCTTTTTTAAGTTAAGTAGCCTTATATTAAAGAAGGTTCTAGGTCAGCAGTTCGTAAACTTTCAAAACCTTAGAACATTCATTAAATACGTTTTATTTTATGAAATAACTGGCTGTTACAATTTTACACATCGGTACAAACCGATTTTAATGGTTCTTCTTTTCTTTTTTTTTTATACGGTCTACAAATCAGACGTCACGCAAATAATCAATTGCCTTACATTAGGTAACATAAAAACTATGTTATTATAATTATATTTATAAGCAGGGTAATTTTGTAAGTAAGCTGTGTTCACTATTTTAGGACTCACACTCAGATTTGTATTTTATGTATGTTACCTAATGTAAGGCAATTGATTATTTGCGACTTCGAAAAAGGAGGAGGATACTATGTTCGATTGTATGTATTTTTTTATGTATGTTAACCGATATTTTCGTTAATTGTGTACCGATTTTAATGGTCCTTATTTTATTTGAATTGGTACACTATGTAGTGATTAACTGCTACCTGTGCATTCGTCCGTGTGAAATTGATCAAAAATATGTTACAACCGCGTGAGACGTGTGCCTTACTG